>JAPFFP010000103.1:21073540-21085695 GCA_026153255.1 Solanum medicagineum | reverse complement strand
AAATGGCTCTTTAAACTGTCTGCGCTTCTTTCATTTGTGAAGTAGCAGTTAGTCAATGCAACTTTCGACGCTCCTCAAGGGTCATCTGGAAACAGCCGCTTTATGTTTTTAAACATAGGGGTTAGGTTGCGTACATTCGACCCCCCCTCACCCCGCAATGAGCGGGAGCCTTTTGAGGCACTGGGGTATGTTGATGATGATGTTGTAATTTGTATGTACAAATTTGACTTGACACAGAGTTTAAGAGGTAAAATATATTTTTGAATATTGTAATCTTAAATTAAAAATATGTCAAATTTAAGAAAATATCCAAACTATGTGGAAAGTAGGAATAAAAAAGCTTTCAAAGAAGAAAAGAGTTTCTTCATCGGAACATACTAAAGTAAAAAATAGGACAAATATTCGAGGAGGATCAGTAGTGTTCTCTCTTGTCTTTTATCATAATTTAAACCCTCAACTCATCGGTTGATAGTGGAGATACTCAACCACTTGAACAAGCCTCACTTGTCACACAAACAAATTAAAATGGAGGATTCTTTTTTATATTTATTTTTTTGCTATAAAGTAATTAGTTATAATACTAGCTACAAGTTCTTAGTCTGTTTCTTTTTCTTTTTTTTTTTTTTTTGGTGTGTGTTAGTACTAACAAGACAATAGAACGCTATCAGAAGAATGTCAAGAACCTGGGAAGATTCAACAGAAAACTATCTGATCAACTAACCACTGAGGTGAGCTTTTATTCATTTTTTGCCAAATCTTATAAATGTTACAACATGAACATTATCAATTTTTGCTCATGTACACTAATATTCATGTCATTTTTCATGTAAAATTAATGTTAGATCATTTTTTTCTATTCATTTTGTAAGTGATCCATCGATCAAGAGATCTGTTATTTGAGTTCTCTCTATGTGTAGTGTATACACTTGTATTCCATGGCATAGCAATTTTAACTATTTGAGTTGATAATTATGTTGCTCGGACTATTTAAAATAATCCTGCCATGTATGTGTGTCAGATTCACAAAAAGTAGTGCAGGTTTGAAAAATTCAATATAGGACGACAACATTTTTAAATGTCGGAACAACACAAGTGTATAACAATTCATCTTTAGGTAGAAGTTCCACATTGGCAGAACAAATGAGAGATGTTGGGTATATATAAATAAGCATACCTTATCTACTAGTGACGTGTTTTAAAGTTGTGTGAACCTAAACCCAACACGGACAATATCAAGCAGGCTGAGTTGTTATAATAAGTTGGTAGTGACCTCTTCTTTAGTGCTTTAATTAATATTGTTGTAGCTTGTACCTAACAACATGTGTTTGTTGAGTCTCTTATTACTCCCGCCGTCCCATATTATAAAGGCACTTTTCATTTTATATGGTTATTAAGAAATCATTAATACATTAGTAGACTTTAACATTTTACCTTTCATTTATCTCAATGTACATTAAATTAAGTTAGAAAAAATAATTAATACACCAATTAATGCTGGGGTGAAATGGAAAAAAAAATCAATTCTATCATAATTTAGTAAGTGCTATTATAATATGAGACAAATATTTATAGAAAGATGTCCTTATAATATGAAACAGAGGAAATAGTAATTTAACTGATAAATACTCTTATATACTTTTTGTGTAGAATTTGAAAGAGGAGGTTGCAACAATGACTAGAAAGCTTGAGTTTCTTGAAGACTCCAAAAGGTTAATTAATTGTCTCCTAATCTTCCGTATAAAGCTTGAGTTTCTTGAAATGATTAATTATGAAATATTTAACTCTTTTTGTATTATTTTATTGCAGAAAGCTTTTAGGACAAGGTCTAGAATCTTCCACCTTGGATGAACTTCAACAGGTAGAAGGACAGTTGGAAAGAAGTTTAAGCAACATTAGGGCAAGAAAGGTTCAAAATCTTCTCTTTCTCTCCCTCTCCATCTATCTATAGGAAAAAATAATTCATAACGCTTCAATCTTTGATAAGTCAGAGTAAGTTTGAGCGAGGTAATTGAAAATAACTGATAAGTATTAAACAATGAAAAAAATATATTATCACAAAATACTTCAAAGACATTGAAACGATGACTAATTTATAGTTGATATTAGGTTATAAACATTCGATATCAATATATCAAACATATAGATAAATTGAAAAAGTGTTAAGCTAATTTGATTACTTTATAGGATTACAAGCTTATCATAACACTGTATGTCGACTTTGGAGTTCTCATTGCAAAAGGTGCATACTTTCTAAATAAATATCAAATACTCTGTATTAGGATAAAATTAGATAAGACTAACTTTTTTGTTAGTTGATTCGTATGCATATGAACCTGTCGGAAGATTTATACCTTTTATGTGAGAATGTGAGATTATGATCTTCTGGCCCTTGAGGTGACTAGCTCACCATCATGTTGTAATGAAGGTACGACTTAGCACCCCTCCCCCCCTCCTCCCACATAAACCCTTATATTAGGATTTTGCCAACTGAATCCTTGTACCCACCAGAATAAGCTTTTGGACCCTTAAACTAGATTAAAACGAGATTTTTAAACCCCTTGTACCATGTGTGTAGCTCACTCTCCCTTATAAAAATGACATGTCATTTCCACGTCATATATTTTAATGCCATGTCATAATATCTCTATAACTATTTTTTAATTATTAATAAAAAATATTAAATAAATGATAAAAAAATAAATTCTCTATTTTAAGAAAATAAAATAAAATTATTTTCTCTCACCTTTCCTCCTCCTCCACCTCTCCCAACCTACAATTACCATCTCCATACTTACTCTCAAATTGAACACCAAATTCATGTCAAATGGGTGAAATTCTTACCTATCTGTTTTGAATTTTATAAGTTCAATATTACAAACCCAACAAACCTCCGTTGCATTTTTGAATTTAATTTCATAAATTCACAAAACTCATTTACTATTCTCAAAGCTTTATCATCAAACTTATTAATGGAGATTTTCAATACTCACTATTATCCATTCACATTAACTCATATAAAACTTCAAAAATGCTCATGAAATTTGGGATGGGAATGTGCAGGATAGTGCTATTCTCAAAAGAGTATACACTCACATTTATTCACAAAAAATACTTTCACTCTTTTGTTGAAGAATGTTGTGATGTTACAAAAAGTTATTAGATTCACCACTTTATAAATTATAGCATAATTTCATTTGCAATTTGGGGAGAAAGAAAGTGGGAAGAAAAAAGAGAAGAAAAATGGAGATGAAAAGCAAGAAAGAGAAAGAAATTGTGGTGGTAGTGGTGGTGGTGGGGGGGTTGGGATTGGGGGCGGATGGAGACTGAAAGAGAGGGTAGCTGGGAAGAAGAAGTAATGAATTATATTTTATTTTTAATTATTGTCTAATACTTTTTTTTTATTTTTTTTGGTCAAATATAGATATTTTACGCGCTTTTTTTTTTTAGTGAAATCACACTCCTTTGCCAAGCCACAACTAAGTTGCCATATAGACTTGGTCAATTGTCGGAGGGGTTTAAATGGTTGATTTTAGTGGGTACAAGGATTCAGATAAAATCCTGAGTACAAGTGTCTATATGACAA
Organism: Solanum medicagineum; assembly: GCA_026153255.1. Lineage (NCBI taxonomy): Eukaryota > Viridiplantae > Streptophyta > Magnoliopsida > Solanales > Solanaceae > Solanum > Solanum medicagineum. The sequence continues at coordinate 21,082,112 of JAPFFP010000103.1, read as the reverse complement.
ACGGAACCAAATATAAAGGCAAATTAGATCATTCCGCCTTATACAAATGGATTAAACTTTTATAAACTAATAACACAAGTTCTCATAATATTTATACATCTCTAACAAGATTAATTAATACACTCACATATATATAATTTGGAATTCAGGTGATTTTTTTCTCCTTCTAGTTAGTGAAGTTTTGATAATTAAATCTATCCATTTTTTGTTTGTTTTATTTTGTTTCAGAACCTGTTATTCAGGGAACAAATTGCTCAACTGAAGGAAGAGGTAAATGCCTTGGACACACACACATATTAAAGTCAAAACTTTTAATCCAATTGGCTTATAAAGTACATTTTTTTCTATTTTCTTAGGAAAAAATCCTATTGAAGGAAAATGCAGACTTGAAGAAAAGGGTGAGATATATATAATTCCAAAAATTTGCCTACATATTTAATTAATGAACATAAATGAAGTTGGATTAATTACTAATTATGAAAAATTAGTATTAAAATATATTCCACTAGAAATAAAACATATTAGGTGACTTCATTTCTTCTCATTTGCATAAACATTGTCCTTTCGATGAACATAAATACATAATCACATAGCAACTTGATATTTATGTCATCGGAGATAATATGTAGCACATTATAAAATAAGTGAGATGAACACGAATCTGGACACTGTTATAATTTGTTATGATAGAAAAATATGCAAGATACTAAATTCATTGAGAAGCTAATTAAGTTATGGCAAGTGGACGATCTCAATTGAATTCTCATCGTCAGAAAATTATACTATGCAGATACAACAATTTTGATCTTGTCACTATATACATATTATAAACCCTTAACCAGTTATACTGTGCCTGTTTCTATTGGTAAATCGTATTCCTTTTGTTTCATATTATGTGACACTATTGTTTTTAGTTAATTATAAATAATAATTTTTTTTTATATATTTTAGTAATAATTTTATTTTATATTTTTTTGTATTATTTTTTCCAGTGTGAGGTGCAACCATTGACTTTGACAACAGCTCCTCAAGTAGAGAAAGATCTTGAAAGACAAATAATGGAAGCAGAGACAGAGCTCTTTATTGGACTTCCAGAACCTAGAAAAAATATTGCAGGGTTCTCAAGTTTTTAATTACCACTGTAATTATAATTTATAGAGTTGTAATAAAAAACTAAATTACTGTCAATATAGTGCTTTTTTTTAAAAAAAAAAATCGATAGTTAGTTATGTGTTAATTGAGCTGAAGGTCTAATCAATAATAGTCTTTTTTATCTCACAAGATAAAGATAAGGTCATCCGTACACTGTCCTCCTATAGCCTTGGGTTCTTACTGAATCATGTTGAATATCTTGTTGTTGTTGCGATATTAGCTATGTGTTTATTGAACCGAAGATCTGTTGAAAACATCTTCTGAATTTCACAACCCTACTAGTAAAATCACACTAAATATCTTGTTATTATAATATCAATTATGTGTTAATAGTCACCAAAATGATGCAAATGATAGTACTGTCCAGATAAATGTATACATGTACAATTTATTTCCCCTTTTAATGCTTTCTTTATCAAAATGCAATTGCAACAATATATATCACATGTATATATTGGGTATATAGCATTGCCTGGGGGACGGTTTCTGAAGTCGGACCTCTTTCACAAGTAAAAGTTGAAGTTGTGGTAGAGAGGAATAAGCGATTAACCTGTCCCGTAGTGCAATGAATATTTATACATAAATATGATAACATGAGATACTCATACTCTAAAAAAAAGTAAAATATTTATCTTTAAATGCTTCATATCTTTTATATTTCCTTTTTATTTTAAAATAATATATATTTATTTTTATTCATGCCTTGAGGCCATGCTGACATGATTAATTTACGTATATTTTTAGCTCAATGTATGACTTTACCATTTACTAATAATTTAACATTAATTCACTTTGCGGCCATGTTATTAAAATAATTAATATCATGAAGTGTTGATATTTATGAGTAAAACTTCAAGATGAGTAATTAAAAAATTAACTACTTAAAGGAGTCTTGTGACGTTTAAAAACCTATTATTACTTATTTAATAGAAAATTTTAAGCAACAGCCGCAAAATCAATTATGTCAACTTTTGCTAATACCTAACTAGTGTGAAGCCTTATGAATTTTTTTTATGTGAATATTATTTTAAGTTAAAAATATAATGTTACAGTATATTAAGATGTATAGAAGATTAGAGAAATTGACATGAATACTCATAGACTAAAATAATGAGAAGTAAATGTATATAGGTTGTGCATAATTCAGTGTATATGTTGTATATACTCCGACCACTTATTGAAGTAAGACTGCATATGCATCGCCTCTTTCATGCCCTCACTTATAAAATTACATTAAGTTTGTTGTTATTGCCATATACTTTTGGCCACTTCTATGCAGTGGCGGAGTCACTCATCCAAATCCTCTTCGATGAAAAATTATACTATTTATATATGATAAAAATAATTTTTTTTTATAAATATAATAAATGTTGAACCCTCTTTCCTTTGTGTGTCTTCTTAAAATTTTAAACCCTTTTAATAAAAATCCGAACTTCGCCACCATTTCTTTACGTATTTTGTAGATTAATTGGCCAAACTATACATACTAATGTGTTTCCCATGCATTAATTTTGGCTGGCCGGCCGGCCAAATGTTTAACTTGTAATTAAGATTATAGCCCAACAAATAGTATTTTTAATTAAGGAAATATGGTAGTGTTTGGCACATGTGTTTAATTCTGGAAATTAAATAAATAATTTTCTATACTTATTTTTTTGTTTGCAAGTGAGCAAAAATATTATTTTAAAATTATTTGTATATAATTTAGACAAACACTATAAAAGTATAATAAAAAAATAGCATCAATAAAGAAGATAACTATGATTCATTTTAACCCATAACTTTTAGCCTAGACCTTATTATATACATTGTCACTTTGTGATATTACTTCTAAACTTACTTTGGCCAAGGTTGAATTAAAATGGTAAGTTGTAAGGTGTGAATTGGAAAATAAATAGTGAGAGAATAAGAAATGTGGAGGAAATCAAGTAGAAGGAAAAAGTCATTTTTCCTCGTTGGTATAGTAGAGGAAATATTTTGTCAAAACACTTTTTCTAGTTCTTAAAGAGTCAAGTGGAGGAGACCCCTCACGCCGTAGTCGTCTCTAGGCTTTGGCAAGTTATATGATTAATTGATAAATTTTTTGAAACTAAAAGGAACAGACACCCTCTTTCCCAAATTGAAACTATTCGTACACTCTCTTTCCTAAAATATGTCATGCCTATTTGGAACAGGTGAGTTTACACCCACTGTTTGCTATAAATAAAGAGACTTTTTGCACTTTTTAGATATCGAATTTCCTCATCTTCTATATACATTGAATTTGCATATGAATTCGTTGTTGATTTTTGAGTTCGGTGAAATTACAAAAGTTTGAGGTATTGCTACTTTTGTAATATTGTATCCGTTAAATTGAATCTGCATGTGAATCCGTTGCAGATTTTTAAATTTGCTGAAATTACAAAAGCTTGAAGCATTGCTACTTATGTAATATTGTATCTGTTAAACTGAATCCGCATGTGAATCCGTTGCTGATTTTTAAATTTGCTGAAATTACAAAAGCTTGAGGCATCTGGTGTCGCAATCTTTGTAATAGTTTATCTGCTTTATTATGGAAGAAAATAATCCACAACCTTGGATACAGTATAAAAATTAAATTTCTTAAGAACGCATTGAGACTTCTGTGAACTCAAATTTTTTCCCGCACTACTACTGAATTACAGGAATAACATCTATTTCATATAATATGGTTTCCTTACACGTTGAATGATGTGCCTATCGAGCTCTAGGCTATGTAAAATTAAGAATCTTTGAATTTCTTAATTTTGACAACAAACTATACACAAGACTTTTCTCACTCAAAAAATAGGTGAGACCCCACAATTTTGCTAATATTCCTTTCTTTCAATTAATTAATCTTAGATATTTTGCCCATTCATAAATAATGACTAGGATCTCATCTTCTTTGGATATCATATTTGCATGAAATTACATTAATATATTAATTAAACAAGATGACAGTTAGCTATCTCGATTTATATCAAATTTTTATTATTAGACATGAAAAAAATTTCAAGAATTACTCTAAAAATCAAATTATTTACAAAATGCTTTTTGACAATTCGGCCAAAGATTTATTTTTATTGTCTCCTTCTGTCATCTCTCTTATTTCTTTTGAAAAATTTACTAAATTAATTCAATTATCTCCTGCTTTTTTTCATTTTTTTTGGGGGTCTAAAGGAGATTTATTAATACTAGTACTAAAGAAAACGACTATACACATTAACGTTCATGACTCATGACCAAAAAAAAAAATACTACGTACGTGTTTATACCTAAATCACTTAAACACAAAATCCCTTAAAAATCCTATATCCAACTTCTTCTCTTTTTTTGCCTTATTATGACGTTGTTAAAATCAACTTACGCATATCTTAACTTATTTCAAGAAGTACTTGTTATTCCTCATCAACGGAGAAATATAATTATTATTTTGATATACAACAGTAACAGTAACAATAACATATCCAGTGAAATTGCACAAGTAAGGTCTGCAGAGGGTAAGTTGTTTCCGAAAGACCCTAGTCTAAAAAATATCAGACCCTAAAAATAAAAGATATTTAATATAAAGTGAACACAAAAGATAATATATAAATGCAATAAAAGTAATACATATAAGATGAACAATAACAACATATACATGATTATTTTATATTTTTACCTTAAATCTTATGATTCTCGATTGACTCACCCCTAACCACACTATTAGGTACAAATCTTATACCCAACTCACAGAGAAAAGTACACATCATCACAACTTGGAAGCTGCTATAAGCAAACATAATTACACTTCACATTACAATTTCTTCAAATTTCAAAACCAATACGCAATTCCTACTGTCTTTTTTGTCTGTTTCTATCCATTTCCACATATTTCTGGTGACTTTTATTTTCTTTCACACAAAAATTAGTACACGTAATGAATGCCAATCTTCTAAGTCACTAAAGCTTAAAGCAAAACAAAAAAAAAAAGAAACAGAATAAATTTCTTCCCAATTCTTTGTCTGGCAACTTTTCTCAAACACCTAACGTGCAGTGCTTTTTTGTTTATATACTTGAAATTGATCAAGTTTCAATATTGATTTTTTAAGTCAAGTTTCCATAAATATTGGAGCTCCAACATTCAAGGAGTTTTGGGTACCCAATTTCTTGATGAAAAATGGGAACTTTGACTACTTCTCTAGTTGTTCCATCTAAGCTCAACAATGAAAAACAGAGCTCTATTTTTATATACAAAACTAGAAGAAAGTCCAAGAAGAATCAATCCATAGTCCCAGTAAGAAAGATTTCACTGAATATGTTATCGTTGTTTTTGTTAATGTCTAATCTTGATAGGTTTATTTATGTTGAATGAATCTAGGTGGCAAGGCTATTTGGACCAGCTATATTTGAAGCTTCAAAGTTGAAGGTACTTTTCTTGGGAGTTGATGAAAAAAAGCATCCAGGAAATTTGCCAAGAACATACACACTGACTCATAGTGATATTACCTCTAAACTTACTTTGGCTATCTCTCAAACAATCAATAACTCTCAGGTAATAAAAAAAATTCTTCATTATAACATATATTTCTCTCTGTGTTTTCATACTGTTCAGGAAACAAAAATAAAACAGGGGAAAAATAACTAGTTATCAGAAATAATATCTCTATTCTCACGAGGAAAAAGTAAAGGCTGTGTAAATTCTACTCTCCTCAAACCCCACTTGTGAGATTTATTGATTCTTGTAATAGCCCCTTTATTAGTTACCAATAATTATGATCTTTCTTCTCGATTCTAAATTTCTTTGACAAAGAAAGTAACTTTATGAAATAATAACTATTAGTTGCATCATCCGTCTTTAAATTTAGTGGCAGAAGGGATTTGGAGGTCCTTGATTGGTTGATCATTAATGATGGATCATCATCAATCTAGAGTAGCGGCGAATTCAAAATTTGAACTTTTATGAGTTTTGTATTTCAGGACAACGAACTCAAGTACTAATAACTAGGAATTTTGAATTTGAACTTTTGTATGTATTTAATGAATCTCTTTAACATAGGGTTTAAAGCCAAAACTACTGTTCTCGTCTTAAATTCTACTCACTTGGTCGCTTTTATATGTCGTCCTTATTATATGTAGATGGTCTTTAATATATCTTATTTAACAAAATTAATGTATAAATGACATTATTCTTTGTATTTTACCTTTGATAGTTAATGAGCTTTGAAAGATATATATGATCAACTAGAAAGAACTAAAAAAACAATTAATATTAATATAGATTAAATAGGGGCAAAAATAGTAAAGTCACTTTTTTTTCTTAATACAAGTATATACATAAGAGACGAGAGGAAGTATTGTCTGCAGCAATATCAAACCCATGACACGTGTTGATAACCCACATATCACGTGCTATGCTATTACCACTAGAATTATTAGCCATATATTTATTTAGAAAAGTTTGAAAATATGTTACTTTTAAATCTCGAATCTGCCTCTACTAATAGTTTCTCTTTTGGTATATATTTGGTAGAATTTTTGTTGAGCAAAGTGGAAACTGTGTGTTTGATTTGCAGTTGCAAGGTTGGTATAATAGACTTCAAAGGGATGAAGTAGTTGCAGAATGGAAGAAAGTTAAAGGGAAGATGTCACTTCATGTCCATTGCCACATTAGTGGAGGCCATTTTATGTTAGACTTATTTGCTAGACTCAGATACTATATCTTTTGCAAAGAACTCCCTGTGGTAAGTTCATAATAAATTGTTAATATCTATGCATATGGTAGTCGTATTATTATTATTATATATTGTGTTGTTTTTGTTCGTCATTTATTTAGTTACTTTTATTGTCTTTATAAATTTTCATTTGTTGTCCACTCTACTCGTTTCATATCTAGTATTTTCTGCTTTTGAAGATGATATTTTTTTTGAGATGAAGACCTTTCGGGAAAAACCTCTCCATCTTTATGAGGCAGTGATAAGGTCTACGTATATTTTACCCTCCCAGACCCAACTTGTGGGATTTCACTGTGTGTGTGTTGTTGTTGTTATGTACATCGGATGAACATTCCAAAAACATTGTTGATCTTCAAAAATGCATTATTTTAGGAGGACTAGACACAACCATAGGTTGATACAACAACATACCCAGTGGAATCTCACAAGTGGGGTTTGGGGAGGGTAAAATGTATGCAGACCTTACCACGACCTGATATAGGTAGAGAGGCTGTTTCCGGGAAGGTTGATACTACCATATTTTCATAACTTTTTTTTGTTGTTGTGCATTAGGTTTTGAAGGCTTTTGTTCATGGAGATGAGAATTTACTAAAGAATTATCCAGAGTTACAAGAAGCTTTAGTTTGGGTATATTTTCACTCAAACATTCAAGAATTCAACAAAGTAGAATGTTGGGGTCCCCTCAAAGATGCAACCTGTCCTTCATCTTCTTCTAGTGGGGTAGGTGGGGTGAAGAATACAAGTTTTACAAGCAATAACAACAAGAAGTTGGACTTACCAAAGCCTTGTGAAGAGGCTTGTACATGTTGCTTTCCTCCAATGAGTGTGATCCCTTGGCCTTCTTCAAATGTTGATGGGGTCATTTACGAAAATGGGACCATCCAACAAGGCTTGCAAGAGCAGCAAAGTTGAAAAAAAGATGATGATGTAGGTTTATTATCTGATTTGATGTAATTAATTAATTAATTATCATAATAGGGTTTATGGTGGAAGAATTATTTGTTTGTTTGAAATGTAAATAAGAATTCAGAAAGTCATGATTAAAGACAAGAACATGAATTAAGTTTAGGATGGTGATACATAACTACACAATTATTGTAAGTTGGGTTGTGCCTAATGTATTGTTTAAGTTCTATTCATGGTTTTGGCTTTGTTGTCTGCCTAATTAACACTTGCACATGATGGAAATGTGCATCTGTGTCACCAAGGCACAGAGAGAGCCTTAATTTAGACCATTTTTCAAATTATGTGTCATGCTTGCACAAGAATCATATTAATCTTTCGCGTATCGTTCTAATTTTATTGAATATATGTGAAGAGGTAATTAGACAAGATATTACTCATTTTCAAATTATTGAGGATATGATCATACAGAAGAAGCTATATAGGTCGAGGATTAGGGCAGTAGGTAGCTGAATGTTGTCGTAATTTGATATGGGAGTGATAGGGGGCTAATTTCCTCTGCTCATCTTCTCTTTTATATGGAGTACTCCTTTCGTCTCAAATTAATTGAATTTTTTAGACTTTTTTCAAGGTTCAAAATAGTTGAAGTTTTCAAAGTTCAAAATGAATGTTTGAAACTTTTTCCATATTTGTCCTTTCATTTATTGAACTTTTACATTTTCTATGAATTTCCATCAATCTCGGATGGAGCCAAAGATTGACTATTTTTTGGCCTTGGAGTATGATGGAATAAAGCAAAATGG
>JAPFFP010000103.1:21059792-21073440 GCA_026153255.1 Solanum medicagineum | reverse complement strand
AGGCTGCGTACATTCGACCCCCCTCACCCCGCAATGAGCGGGAGCCTTTTGAGGCACTGGGGTATGTTGTTGTTGTTACATTTTCTATGAAATAAATTACACTATATATTTATGATTACAAAGGGCAATAGTGAAAAGTGTTGTGTAAAGTTTGCCTTTGAATATTTTTCTTAATATATGTGCATTACCTCACAAATTCAATTACTATGAAACATAGGGAGTACTAAATACAGAGTATTAGTAATGTATGCATTAATTATGCTGAATATTTTTACATAATGTTTGGTTTGGTGCGTTGAAAACAAATGCATATTACATAACTTCTGTGAAAAATAATGATTTATAAAAATACCCACCAGACTCTAGCTTAGGGAAATGGGAAATGTTTTGAGAGGGATTTGAAGGATAATTATGTCATCAATCAATCTAATGCATGTGTTGCAACTCCTTTTTTTTTTTAATAACTAATACGTGAAAATTTATGATATTAGTAATATATGCCTCAATACACAATAGAGTACATTAATTATACATAAGCTAAAAAAGTTTACCGCACAAGGTTAATGCATGCAATATATTTTCTAAATACACCCTACTAAACGACCCCTAGCCAGTGTTGTAATTATTTTCCTTTAATCCTGCTTTATCACTTCTTTTCAGCTAGAGAGTCTATCAAAAACTATCTCTATACCCAAAGGTCTTAAAAATTTAGCCAATCCAAGTATTCTGTAAAAAAAATTTGGATGATAGCCTGTAGTCAAATGTGCTTTTCCTCTATGTTACACTAAGGAAAGTGAAAGGAATAGAAAGGGCGACTAATAACGAAAAGCACATAACAATATGTAACTACGATAAATTTAACACACATACGACTGATAATGACAACACATGATATAACACACTGCTACCCTACTAGTCCAAAGCTCGCGGGAAGTAAAAAAAGAGACCAGAATTTCTTAATCATGAATCGGAGGAAAAAAGTGAACTTTTATTTACAAGGATCTGTGGTTTTTCCTTACATTAGATGTTCCTAACAAAGGAACCTCTTCCACTTTCCCCTTATATTACATGATGAATAAAGAGATGTTAATGAGAATTAAATAACATCCCCAACTGTACATTTTGTGACATAATAAAAGAATAATTAACTCAAATAAAATTGTAAAATTTCTTGCCGCTCCATCAAACAGAAAAATGTGGTGTGTTGTATTTCTTGATGGAACAATTTCTATGAGTCGGAAAATAATTACAATTCGTCACCTGATCTGAGTTCTACCAAGCGAAGATGCACCAATTTCAGTCTCAGTGTTCTGCATGTGCAACATTATTCACATCTTAGACGCTTTCGTGTTCTCCAAAACCTTATAAAGATGAAATGTACCGAAAAGCAACTAACGTTTATTGCCTTACCTTTGACTTGGGAGAAGGGAAAACATTCCAGAATCGAAGTGTTTCATCTCCTGCTCCAGTAACAATTGTCTGCAGATATGATAAGAGCAGTTAGAGAATTATGAGTACAAGGAAGATGAAATGAATAGACGATGTACAATTTCTGCTTATACCTGTCCATCTGGAGATATAGCAAGATATAAGACTCTATATGTATGACCTGTCAGAGTAGCTATCTGCAGTAACAGCAACAAAATTTGTGAACAAGCCAGTGAAAGAACGATATTTCAAAAATAAAATAAAATGAATGTATATCCCTGAAATTTTAGAGCTAAGCCAGCAAAATGCAGTCTACCATGACGATAGTTTGATGTATACCTTAGACATTGTCGGATATCTCCAGACTATTATCTGGTTTTGAGAGTAACCATGTGTGCTGACTAATTCATTGACATTCTTCGACCACACAAGATTGCAGACCTGCCAAAGGATCAAAAGAGTTCGTACATTAGAAAGATTTTGAGTTGCAAACATGAACAGTCAAAACTGGCTAGAGAAAGAACAAGGGGAGGGAAGACAGTTGGGAAAGCCTTTTATTCTACCTCCTTATTTGCAAATACAAGTATTTTTGTACAATCAAGCAAGTTCTCTAGTTGACAGTCATCCTTTTTCTCTGTCTCGACCCTCTAGCCCTAACTCGTACACATACATCTTCAACTAAATTTTAGTTTTGCTCGTCTTACAGTCACTTCTCCAATTTATTGGTGTATGGGCATTTCTGGGAGTTATCAGAGAGCAGAAATATGGAGTTCAACACTCCTGGTGCCTATGATGCGTCTTTCCTCACTTGAAGCCACTTTTTATGATGCTTAAATTTCGAAAGATCAGAAGTTATGTTTTGCATGCTTTTCCCTCTCCACGTAATTAATGTAAACTCATCTGTAAAGAGGTGGTTACCTGATCTTTACATCTTCCTTTAATAAGTTTGATTGTTCTCCTTAAGATAGAAAGTATCTATTCTATGCAAACATACAAAGAAATGGAAGACCTTCGTTAATTTTGCCTTGTCCTAGAGCAGAAAGTACGTAATATGGCTCATTGACCTAGTGGTCTCTTTGCATTGGATTTGCTCTTCAAATGAGGGGCAGAGGTCTCCAGCTATTACCAAGTATAATGAAGATAGGGTAGGAGGACTAAAAGCAAAATTGTTTTTTTGAGAATGTAATCAGTAGCAAAGTACTGGCTATTGGGAAGATTGCCAAGACTACAATATGGTAAGATCTAATTAAATGAGCAAGAAAGAATGGAGAGGCATAAAACTAGAAGTGGTATAGGATGCTATAACGGGGGGATACCTGACTGCCAGTGTCCATGCAACTAAGATGTGTATTAGTGGTGGTATTCCAGAATCGAATGCATCGATCAGCTGTGCCACCACCAGAAGCTAGAAGCCCATGGATATGGGGGGACCATGCAATGGCCTTAACGGCAGCCGTATGCTCACAGTATTTTAGCACAGGTTGTGTTGAGTGGTTGTTCCATACAAAAAGCTGGACATCACTTTAAGTCAACTAAAATGCAAATAATCAAACCACAAAGCATCAAGAGAAACTATAGTTGCAGAAATTAACCACATACCCTATTATCATTTCCACCTGAAGCTAATTCCCTGTTATCATAAGACCATTTGAGCCCACAAACCTGCAGACAGGTAATTGCTATTAAGAAGCAACAAAAGGGGAAAAGGAAGTCTGATGAAAGAAGACATTTTAACCAAGCAGAGGAAAGAAGGAAGTCTCACCTCTGATTTATGACCACTTAGCTTACTGACATAATCCTCTTGAGCACGTATATCACGCTGAAGGATACTCTTGTCTCGGCTTCCTGAAGACAGCATGGATGAGCTCCATGCAAGTGCACCTACTCGTAATCGATGACCCTCCATGGTTCTTATCCTTTTACAACGTGAGGAATCCCATAACTATGCAGAAGGATGTTCAAACCAGTTAAAATCTATCACTAAAATGTCCTATCTTCAACTAATATTGAGCAATTTAGTTGATTGTTAACTCAATTCTTGCGCATGCATTTAAGAGAACTTGAGTTCCAAACAATGATTTGTAGAGACTTAGAGATCAAATTTTATGAAGTAGAAAAAGAATTCACCTGACCAACTTTAAATAGCTAGTGACTGAGACACGGTGGTTCTTGTTGTTAAAGATCAAAATTTTCAGATTTGGGAAGCCCAAAGTTGAAAAAACAAAGGAACAAAGAAATGAAACCACCATAGCATGTCTGGTTCTACATGTTTATATGCTGACAGACCATTCCTTAAACCTCATGTCAAGTATTACTTCAGATTATTGTGAAGCTACTTATAAAAAACAACAAATTTTCAGATTGAAATTTATGTTGAGGTTAGTTCCTTGCTTTATTGGATTGTGACCATCATAAGCAACCATTTGTCAACTTCACAGCGAATGCCTTAAAAGGATTCTCATTGATATGGAAGTCCCAGAAATTGCAAAGAGAAGAGTCCTCCGCTGATCCCCACGCTGCTGCTTCCTCTAGGTAAGAATAGATTAGGTGGTCTAAATTTATTAACATAATGGACGCCGATGCAGAAAAAGAACCTCTGGAAAGTCTTGCGAAGACATCTTTTTCACATTTGACTATAATACTAGAGCTAGGATATGCTCCTTCCTTCTGACTTATCCTATGTTTTCTACACAACGACGTATTACCTAAACCTAATGAGCAGAATCATGTCTTCCACAAACATATAATTTCCTAAATGTAAAGTTTATATGATAAACACAGGAATTTAGGTAATGCAACTTGCAAATCTCACCTGGACTTTGCCATTACTTGTTCCAACAGCAAGATGTGTACCTCGTTGTGCCCAACCAACTGAACTAACACTATCGTCAATTCCTAGGTCACACAACTTCACTACCTGTACATAGAATTCCAGTAGTACTGTCAGAAAATTATCGATAATATGTAGGATTGGCCAAGAGTCGCCTCAATTCACTCCAATACAGAAAATTATCAGAACCAACAAACTCACCTTGCTACTTGATGCATGCCATAGATACACACAGCTCCCCAGCCCCACAGCTAACACATTATGTGAAGACCAGTCCACAAGATTCAGGTAAAAATCATCTTGCAGTGCCGGTGCATCCAACACCTAATAAAATTCAAACAAGACCTTCTCATATTGAAATTTAGTACACTAAAAAAATCCAATTTGGGGCATCACAGCAGCAATTAGACCTCAATCTAAAACTAATTTGGTCAACAGGAACAGTAAAATCTAAACAAGAGTGTAGAATAAACAAAATGAAAGACCGACATTGACAACCAGATGACAACCACCAATAAATGTACCTTAAAAGGCGATCTTGGAACTTTCCGGGTAGCTTTAACCGGGCTAGGACTTAAACCCGGAAGCTGATCATCAAACCCAAACGGCGACAATGACTGCAAAGATTGCCGGGTCTCAGTCTTATACCGAAAAATATTACAATTGGGTCTACAAATCTGCAAATTTCTTGCATTTAAACCCGAAGACTTGTCCGGTGTCACCGGCGGCACCACCGATCCACAATCGGGTCCAAATAGAGCTGAACGAAGCAGTGCAGTATATGCATTGGTGGAATCCTCAGATGAAGATGATTGTGGAGGTAAAGGGAGGTCAAAAAGAGCAAAATTAGAAGAAGATCTACTCGGAATGAAACGATCACTGTAGATTGTTCTAGATGGTGAAGGATGGTAAGAATTGAAACCCGGAATTAGCTGATTAGTTCTTGATGGGGTTTTCGGGTTTAGATCAGATGAAGAAGAAATGGGATTTTGTGGATTTACAGAAGATGAGCTGGAATTTTCCATCGTAGATCGAGTAAGAAGAAGGAACAAGGAAGAAAGAAAGAAGAAAGAACAAAGACGAAGAGATCTAAAGGTTGAGAAAATTTATGGGAAAATAATAATAATTATTATTTCTTTTTTTGTTTTATTTGAGGGTTTTTTTTTTAATATATTACTTACTATGTAGTAAAAATTTCCCGGGAAAATTACTAACTGAAGGAAAGGATTTGCGGGAAAATTAAGATGGGTTTATTTGTATTCCTTATTAGGAAAGTGATAGTTACAAAGAGGAAACGGTGTCGTACCGCGGGGACATCTTTTATTTCCTAAAATATATTAGGAAATTGTTAAAAAAGATTTAAGGGCAGTAGGAATAGTCGTGTTTTATATCATGTGTTGTCATTATCCGTCGTATATGTGTTAATTCTATCGCATTTACTTACTATCACGTGTTTGTCGTTATTAGTCGCTCTTTCTGTTTCCTTTCCTTTCCTCTCCTTTGTCATATCTATTTTATTCTGCTTATGATTTTTTGAGACGACGCTTCCCAGAAAATAACCTCTTTACTTCTAGGAGATAGTGATAATGTATCTATATATTCTACCCTCCCTAGACTCCACTTGTGGGATTCTACTGAGCATGTTGTTATTGTTATTGGTATTTATGTTAAATTTAAAAAATGCATGATATTTGTTTGTTGTTTAATTATGAGTTAAAACATATATGTTTTCGCTTTATTAAGTTAGTTGAATATTAATATCTGATTAACATGAATAAAATTTACTGTGTTGTCACAAGCAATGAGAATTAGATAGGTTTATCTACCAAGGTTAAAACAAATAGAGGAAATCACTTATGGGTTATTTGGTTGGCAACATGTTTTCCAAGGATAATTAATCCCCAAATAAATTAGTCTACGATAAGTTATCCCATACTTATCTCATCACTAAGACATAATGGTGGAATAAATAGTCCAAGAATTATCTTATACTTCCAACCAAATATGAGATAAAATAATCTTACAGTTTATCGCGAGATTATAATAACTTATACCTCAAATGAACCCTTAGTATTTTTACATCACTAAATCACTAGGTCCTGTAGGCCGTACCCTTGAATGCCATATTGAGTGTAGTTATGAAGGGCGTCAAAAATAGGTATATTGGATCAAAATGAATTAAGTTGATACTTACGTATTATTAACATGTTAAAAGTTACGTGGAGTACCGCCATGCGTCGGATCAAGATGGACTTAACAAGCTTGATGGAATTAATTTGTTTCAATTATTATAACTAAAAATGCAACATACCAATTATGAAATGAAAAAAAAAAAAAACAACTTCTTCAAATTAATTTGAGAAGAATTCTCATTGAATTGAAGAAAAATATTTACACCAATCATTTAAATAGACTAAAATGAATATGAGTTAAAAATAGATGAATAATTAATCTGCTCAAAAGTTTGATAGATTGACAAATTATGTTTTATTTAAGCTAATCTTACCGACCCTGGATATTACTTTTAAAAGTTTTTTGTGCTTACTAGTAAAAGAATAATTATTTATTTCCACAAATTAAACAGTATTATACTTTTTTGGATAAAAGAAGTATTTTTTTTCCTATTTCTATAATTGGAAGTTTGTTTTTGTATAACATGAAAACAGCAAAACAAAACAGCCAGCTGTCTTGACAAGAACAAAAAGTTCCTTATTCATTTAATTAATTAATACTACATTTCCTCTTATTTAAATCATTTGTTAATATTATAAAATTTTCAAATTAAATTAATTATTTTTTCCATTTTTTTCTTTACTAGTTATTGTTCTTAAAGACTACTGGTAGCTCAATTATGACTGTTTAAATATCAATGAAAAGTAAAATAGTTTTAAAAAGCTCTCCTAATTAATATTTGTAATTAACAGAAAATTAAGGAAGGGGGAAATATATTTTGAATTTGTTGGAGGTAAACTGTTTTGAATTTTTGATAGGATCATTTTAAGTAAGTAAATTGTGTGCGATAATTGTGTTTGTTCTTTGTAAAAACTTGTTAATTATCACAAGAGAATGATTAATATTTAAAATTTATTTACATTCCTAATAAGTAGTTATAATTTTATTGAAGCAAAGGAGGAATTAAGACAAGAGTTTCACTAAATAAATAAATACATGGTGTGTATTTTGTACATAATCTTTTATTACCTATCAATATATATAAGAAGTGTCAATAAAGTAGCTTAAGCAGACATTTCTTTGTCAATATGCTTGCTTGAATTAAAAAATAATTTGTGAATTCATTAATTTAATATTTACAAAGCAGGTTCATTATATTTCTTCAACTGCTACAACTATAATTTTAATATTGCTTCAGTTATGATTTTACAATATTAGCCAGCATAAATTATTGCGGTGAGTTTCTTAATTTAATATTTCCAAAATAGCTCAATTATTTATTTTTGTGAGTTTCTTAATTTAATATTTCCAAAGCAATTTGATTATATTTCTTTGGCTACTTCAATATGAGACCCGCAAAAAAAAAAAAAAACTTGTGAGTTTCATAATTTAATATTTCCAAAGCAGTTTAATTATATTTATTCAGCTGCTTCTACGTCTAATAATTAATAACTTAAATTTTTGAAAATGCATATGAAAAATCTATTCGCATCACAAAAATTTAGATTACGGGCGCTCGTGACTAGTATATATATGTGTGTGTGTGATGTATGTGTTACTTTTATGATTAACCTTTCTTTGAGGGACGACAACTGATTTGCCACATCTAACCGCTTTCTTTAAGACGTTGGTCCCCTCATATATGTCAATCAGAATGAATTGTCCTTTTCGCGGAGATAAATCCTTGCCTACTAGGCAAGAGGATAACAAGTTTTAACTTTGTCTCAGTAAGTAAAAAGGGAAGATCTTGTGATCACTCTGCTTGACATTTGATTTAATATACATATTTCATGTGATTTATATTTGTGTTTGATCATGCGGTGTAAAATCATGATTTCACTTTCTCTCTATATATGTCAAGCTAATTTAATTTTAAATTATAATTTCATATTAGATATCCAAACATATTCTAAATATTTTATTGATATGATTTTTTAGTAAATGATTAGACCCCCTACTTAGTTTTTATTGGTGGTGGAGAGAATCACTAATTTGAGTTGAAAGAATCGTTTCGTCAAAGTGATCATTGGTTAGTTGATATTTCACAATTAAATTTTGGTAAGAGACAAGTTGTTGTTAATGAAATAAATTGATAATCCATATAGTAGTTGGCATAATGATAGAGTAATTGAGGAATCTTTCAAAGGGTTAATAGAAAAGACAAAGAAAAAATATATGAACTTTTGGTCCTCCTATTAATTATATGATAGGGAATTTAAATATATATATGCATTGGTGTAGAACAACATTTTTCATAATTTTCTTTTTCTAGTCGTGATGTTTGAGTTAATTCATATTCATTTCGATTAATTTTATGAAATTGATTTCGATAAATTGTGAAAAATTATCTGATATTTTCTTTGAGATTTGAACCTAAGACTAGAGTTGTTCATGATTTAGTTTGGATTGATTTTTCTCATAGAAAAATCAACCCAATTAAATCAGGTTTCCTCTTTTTGACATCAAAACAAATAATTTACTCTTCTTTTCATCACTTCGACTTATATCGACTTTGTTTATTCATTTTTTTAACAAAATATTCTCTCTAATCCGTATTAAGTAACTTATTGAGGTATGACACATCTTTAGAGAAAAATATTTAAAGACATAAATTAAAAACTATTTATTACTATTATTCTTTTAATTATTTTCAAATTATTTTTCTAAAAAATATAAAAAAATTTAAGAATTTCATTAAATGAATGATAAATATGAAAAAAAAGAATTCTAATAATTCTCTTGAAATGAGTATAATTCACGTATTTTAAATTATGATTTTTTTAAATAATTGGACCAGAAGAATTATATGACAATATACTTTAAGTAACTTATTGAGGTATGGCACATCTTTAGAGAAAAATATTTAAAGACGTAAATTAAAAACTATTTATTACTATTATTCTTTTAATTATTTCCAAATTATTTTTCTAAAAAATAATTAAAAAATTAAGAATTTCATTGAATGAATGATAAATATGAAAAAAAAAGAATTCTAATAATTCTCTTGAAACGCGTATAATTCACCTATTTTAAATTATGATTTTTTTTTAATAATTGGACCAGAAGAATTATATGACAATATACTTCCATGCACATGTTAGAAGAAATAAATTCCAACATTACAAACCAAATCAATTGCTTTCTAAGAAGAAAAACATTATACCGAAAATTTATCATTTTTCCAAGGAAAAGAATAAAAATTTCTTCTCAAAAACAAGTCCTTTGAACACAAAATAGATCATTCTAGCAATTATCAACATAAAATCATAAGCCAAACAACAAGGTAAAGGTGGAAATTTGGATTACTACAAAGGCAGAAAAACCAAATTACAAATTAAGAGTACAAAAAAATAATATGTACAACTATATTTTAAAAAAAACCCAAATATTTATATATTCAATTTTCTCGATTATTCTGAAAATCAAAGTCAAATCAAATTTCAACGATTTTGTTAAAGTTAACAACCAAAATAAAAAAAAGTGTTGATAATATTCTTTTTATTTGGTTTGATTCAATTTTCTATGGACACCCTACCTAAAATGTGCTTCAATATTTATCCTTTCTCTATAGTCATTCTAAATACTTGGGGTTATGATTGGAATTCAGAAATTGCACTAAACAATATTTCAAAAATTGAATTAAAATGAAGAGGGAAAAAAAACATTTTTTTTTAGTGGTGAATAACTTTACAAAGACGTTTTCTTTTATAGGCAAGCTGCCAAGCTGGGCTTTAATTTACAAAATTAAAGACCATTGCACCATTGAAGATGGTAGTTGTTACATAATTCAAGTCTAAACAATTTTTTGATAGTAGATTTAAGGGAAAATAATACTTGTAACTCAAAAAGTATAATTATTTACGAATGGTTGTATTTTATTTTTATATTCCATGTTTTAAATTATTTTTGTGTGTATGATTCAATAAGAGTGTGTGTGTATATATATATATATATATATTGCGATGGTATCAAGAAAGAAGGAAGAGACAGTGCTTTAGTAAAATTGCTTGATACTATGATGGTATCAAAAAGGAAGAAATTTCTTGATACCATCAGAGCATACAGATACCACTAGAGTCTAGAGATTAATAAATAAGATTATGAGTTTAATAAATAAGATTGCAATTTTAATAATTTTTCTTTAATTATTTCTTATTTATTTCTTAAAGAGCTCAATCCTATATGATACCAACAGGGTATCAATATATTAACAGATTATCACATTAAACTTAGTCCTATTTGATATTATACATCGACGAAGTCCTAATTATTTCTTTTTTATTTCTTAAAAAGAGAGTCCAATCCTATATGATACCGAAAGGGTATTAATATACAAATAAAGTATTACAAAGAATTAAGTTTATATCTATATGATCCCACTAAGGTATCATAAATCGCCGGAGTATCACATAATAGTGATGCTGACGTATACGCAAGAGGTATCGGGTTCGAGTTCCCCTAGGTACGGAATTGCCTTTGTTAGGGAGCGCTTTACCCTCCAGTGTGGAACTTTCTGGCGCGAATCTGAATTTAGTCGAACTCCAATGTGGATAACAGATGGAAAATCAAAAAAAGTCCATTTTGTTTTGCCCTAGATTTAGATGAGGCCCATGCATGATTCATGTGTCAGGAGGAGACAAATAGGCCCATTTTGCAATTTCTCATATCCGTGAAGTCACACCTTTTATATAAGTCTTTTAAAAGTCTAATAAAAAAACAATTCAACATATATAAATTCTTCCTAATCAATTAAATTTTTTTTCTTAATATAAGACAGAGGTAAAGGAGGAAAGTTTTTTTTTTTTTTTAAAAAAAAAGGAGGCAAGAGGACCTACAAGAATAAAGAGGAGAGAAAAACAATTTCTTTTTTTCTTTGCATTTTACACGATTTAATGCTGAAAATTTCTCCTCAAATTCCAGCTAAAAATTCAAATAATTTTTTTCATTTTATCGAATCAATCATAATTATTATAGTTTAAGAAACTATGCATTACAGAAAAATTTACAAAAGAAATCCGTAATATGATTCCTTCTAAAAAGAATTTGTTGAGGCAAAATATTTTTTTTAAGAGCGAATTTCCTATTTCATATCTAGTGCAGTTTTTTTTTTCTCGACCAATTTGAAATTAAAACATTTGACTTTTAATTGACTCTCAATTCTCTAACATGTACAATGTTATATGTTCTTTCACACAATGTTTCATGATTGCTTAACATATCATGCCTTCTTCTTAAAGTCTTTGTCGACTCAAATCAACATGTCTTTAATCTTTTATGATTTCTTCTACCTTTTTTTTTTCATTATTATTGTACATCATTTCAATTCCACAGTCTAAAAAGTCCAAACCCCACATAGGTGTCTCTTTTTACTAATTTGCATTTTGTGTGAATTTTAACTTTTATGTCCATTAAGTAATAAATACTTTACACAATCTACTATAGTAGAAAATATTTATATAACATAACTCAAAACAAATTCAAAATAAAATGCAGAAGAGAACTCGTGGATCGAAGATCATCAGTTTCTCTACAAGTCTAAGATGTTTAAGTAAAAGAACAAAATATTTCAAAGTTTAAAGTGTTCTCGAGTGGAATATTATTTGTCTTTAATTGTAGAATTTAAATTCTTTATTCGTGATAATTATTTGAGTATTTATGAGGAAAAATTTAAATTCAAGTTGAAGATTAAACTAGTCAAACTCTTGGATCAAATCAAATTCAAGTTCAAACATTATGATTATTGGGTAAAATCTGAGGAATATCTTAAAGATTATAAAACTTGTTATTCTTGAAATCAAATGCTACATCTTGAAGCGAATTACATGAGTATAACTTATATAATTCTCATGATTTTCTTACTCTTTTTGAAATTATAATTTCTTTTTTAAATTTATGAAATTCGGAATACTTCATTGAATTTCTAAATACATTACTAGACTTTTGGATATACAGGAGAGGATGTAGCAACAGGTAATTTATGAATCCGAAAGGGAGATAGGGATATGAAAGGAAAGTGATGAATCCCCACAGTTTTATTAAATAGTGAGAAATTTTAAAAATAATGATAAAACAATATATGCAATTAGTAATTTTTTTCCTTTTGAATAAGTAAAAGTAATCAAAAAATTAGAACAAAGGCAAAAGAACACACACAAACAACCACTGATGGATGAGGCTTTTTACTTCTTTAATCAGAGCTTTAAGGTTTAAGTTCTTGATAGAAAATGTTTTCCCTCAAATAAGGACTTAAGTTGCACAAATCTAAATTAGTTGGATTCCAATATGGGTACGAAACAACAAATGAAAAAATCAAAAAAAGAAATGAAAGAAGTTGCATTTAGCAGAAATTATCCAAGTATTTATGTCGAATAATCAAATCTAAATTGAAGGAAGCTAGTCAAGTCCTTGTATCAAAATACAAAAATTGTATAACTCATTCTTTTGTTACTTTTTTCCATCAATCTCCGATGGAGCCAAAGAGTGACTGTTTTTCGGCTTTGAAGTATGATGGAATAAAGCAAAATGGCTTTTTTAACTGTCTGTGCTTCTTTCATTTGTGAAGTAGCAGTTAGTCCATGCAACTTTCGACGCTCCTCATGGGTCATCTGGAAACAGTCGCTTTATGATTTTAAACGTAGTGATTAGGCTGTGTACATCCGATCCCCCTCACCCCGCAATGAGCAGGAGCCTTTTGAGGCACTGGGGTATGGGGTATGTTGTTGTTGTATTCTTTTGTTACTTAAATGATTTACCTAGAAGATGAAGTAATAATTATCCATCTTAACAAGTAAAAATAACAATGTAAAATTAAAAAAAAGAGACAACTCTAACCTAGACAAATTAGAACAAACTGCAAAAGAATAGAAGAAAAAAAGAAGTTCAATTTTACCAGAAGAGATACAACAAATTTTTTTAATCTATTTCTATGAATTCAAAAGTTTTTCATCTTACAAAAAGAATAATAATCCAATTTTCAAGTAGTATACTCATGTTCAATAGTTGGAACAGTCCTAGTACCTGTTGCAATTGGAGCTCTAACATGTCCAACCATTGAAACTTGTAAAGCTTCTTCCTCATATGCCCTTCTTACCAATTCCTCCATCCTTGCTTTCTTCTTCACTTTGGCGAATATGGCGATAAGTAACAAGCCTAAAAGGAAGGCGCCCAATGCAGCTCCAATCGAGCTCCCAATAGCTAACTTCCACTTACTTTCGCGTT
>JAPFFP010000103.1:21036727-21058175 GCA_026153255.1 Solanum medicagineum | reverse complement strand
AAAAATGTCGTGGCATCGTGTGAGATTCTCAAAGAAATATTTTATTTAAGGATTCGACATGAGTGCAATAATAATGGACAATTTAAGTGACAAGCAAAACTAAAATATTAGGTATTTGTTTAAGGATGTGACAATTGACATGGATACGATGAGAATTTTGAAGAATCCATAAAATGGAGTCTATCTGGTTTCAAATGACTATAGTAGATTTTGCTTAGATCCTATATTTGTATTACAATATCCATAAACCCAAAAGCTAAAATGTGCTATGAATTTGACGATAAGTTCAAAACCATATAAACTTCAAATTTTGAATCTGCAACGAGCAACGTAGAAAAGAAATATTATAGGAAGGGGCCACTGGGCGATGGAATATATAGTGAGGTGACAATGATTTTGGAGGGGGTGGATATGATGATGGCAGTTCATGTCAAAAAAGATAAGAGGCGTGCTTAAGGCAAAAAAGGCTCTTTGTGTTACCTTATGCAATTAAAATATTCTATCTTTTGGTTTTCATTACATATATTTACATGTCTACCACTCCAATAGTGGATAATTCTTCATGGCAAGGAGCCATTCAACAAATTGAATATTTCCATTCTTCTAGAGAAAATAATCTACGATTCGTTGGAGACATAATTAAATAAATAAAAATATAATAATATTATTTTTAATAATTTAAACTTTTAATTAGATGAGACGATGAACTCGTAATTCAATATTACAATTGTTTAACCTTCTCTTGAATCAATCAAGAAGCTTTTGACTTATTTATTTAGGGCTTGTTTGGGCATATATTATCGTTTTTCAAACAACTAATGTTCACTCTAACTTAACTGAAAAAGAATTTTCTCACAGAACTTTAATATTTTTCTAAGTGAAAGTATGTACTCCAAATACAAATTTAATTTTTAGAATATTCAATTCAACTAACTTCAAGTACTTTTTCTTTTCTAAATTCGTGTCTAAACGCCTACTTTATCTCTAGTTAGGAATTTTGAGTTTAAAATAAAATATGATGCAAGTATATTTTTCGTGACTAGTACAAGTTTATAGTTTGATATTATATCGAGTTACTTTGTATGCAAGTACTTGCATTATGTTACATAATATGATTAGATTCTCAAGTTATAAGTTAATCAAGCTTAATTTTGTTTCTCAATTGTCATACATCTCGAGTATAATTAATAATTTTCTCTTAATAAGTTTTTATTGATTTCTTGATAAAAGAGTAACCCCATGCTTATTATGATTAGATGAGGAGGAAAAAAAAGGAATTCTACATATTTTTTTTGTTTCATTATTAGTTGGTACATCATATTCCTTTCTACCTACTTATATATCTTCTAGTGATAATTAATTAGAATATAGTATTGATTCATTATTGATGAAATTTGTTTTTCGTTAATTAATTCGTTTAATCAATGTCTTCATTGTCACTAATTGAAATTATGCATATGTAAGACTTGAAAAAAGAAATTATAGTAGTAACTCAAATAGGAAAAATTACGCGGATACTAGTTTATTATTTAGCCAATATAGCTATAGTTGGATTTAGTTACAGCTCGCGGCAAACATTTAGCTGTAATTACAATTTGAGTTTTATATATTTTGCGCGATTTGCGTGATTATACAAAATTCGTGCACGAATCAAATTATATATAGAAATGTACAAACATAGCGAATTATATAAACGTTGTGCACGAATTGTATATCGAAATATACAAACATTTTTATAATTATAGTTACGATCCAAACTATAGCTATGGAGCATAATTAGACTTTATATATTTGTCATGGCAGAGAAATGACACAATAAAACTTGTTAAAACAAATAACAAGTAGACATTTGGAGGTAATACTAGCACCACTTGTTGAAGGGCGTATTGAGAATCTATTGATAACTCGACTAATCCGATTTACATGACTAATGGAAGTTGAGTTTGGCTTGGTAAGTCATGCCTACCCTCCAATTAGAAGGTGCAACATTATAAGCTATAATAGTCTCATGAGTTGTGTAGGAAGTTAGCTTGAATGAAAGAGTTTGTCCTGAAAGAGTGGCAAATGCTTGGTATGATGCTCCCCAATTGTGGCTCATGCTAATCCATCCTGTTTTGCTTCCCTTCACCCACATGCTTGCCACATCACCACCGCCGCCGACGTTCATCACGTATACCAATAACCAGTAACCGTTTCCTTGGAACGCAAACTTAATCCCACCTTCCTTAATGCAAGGTACCCTGCAGCCATACACGATATTTTAGACGATTTCAGGTGATCTGATGGTATAAAAATTAATGTTACATACCTGCGATATGCAACGGGGACAATGCCAGCCTTCCATTGAGCAATTTTCATGAAAGCAGGTTTAGACATGTCAAAATGTTGGCGTGGTGGGTTGCACCATCCACCATGGTTAGAATCTTCAGACCAATTGGGTGGGCAAAGATTTGTGGCTGTAATTGTGGTGAACCCTTTGTAGCAAAATTTTGAATTTACACACATTATTTGGAAACATTGCCCACAGGAATATCCATTGCTAAATAATACTGTGCTCAATGCTGCTGTTGCTGTTCCATAACCTGAATTAAACAAGTTTCCATATCCACAAGCTCCACCTATAAAACCACACACAAAAAGGGACATACTCAATCAATTTGTTACGCTATCACATCACCTAAAAGATTAGTACAGATAACAGCTATCAGTAACAATTGAGATCAGTATCTTGAAAAATGTGACAAATAATTACCTACTACAACAGGTTATATAATGCAGTCATAACTTATAGATTCTTTACGCTATAAGTGTAACCACACGGTAAATTTTTCAAAAGCAGTTCAATTGGCGATGTGAAAGAATACTAAATTTCGAAAAAAAATATGTGGTGATTTTTCTCAAACATAAGTATTCATTAGCATGTATAATGAATCATTCCTGAATCCGATATAAGAAAATAAAAAGAAAAGTTCTGGTACGTTGATGATGGACCATATAAAGTGTAGCCAAATAATGATTTATATAGTCAATATCGGCTAATTTTGAAATGAAAATATGATTATTGACTAGTGTAACACACCCATTGTTTCAGAAGCAGACTCATCTCCGTAAAATGTGGCAAAGGCTTGCTTCCAAGGCATCGATTTAAACATGGTTGGCTTAACGGTGGGGGTGGAATAGTAGTCCGCGGCCATAGTTTGGTGCAAAAATGCCATCGATCCAATGATCAAGAAAATCAAACTCCATTTGCAATTGAAAGATGCCATAACTTTTTTGTTTAAGGAATGGAATTTGTTACACTTCAAGACAATTTTGCTTTGATGAATTTTACATATAAATTTGGTCCTTTTATAGTTTGTGTCAAGGGATTATAAGAGAAATAGTATAACGTTCGTGCCCCCACGAACATGTTAAGGCTCTTTAAGTCAATTGTTTTATAAAATAAAATTAAAATCATAAGTCAAATGTTTTGTTCTAAAAAATTATTTTGTCTTAATACCACGTAATCAAAATTGCAAGGTTTGTTATTCTTTTATTGGGGAACGTGCAAGCAAGTTATGTGGTGCTTGGCCCGCCGTACTGTTTTGGAGATTGGTTTTTCTTAATAACATGATCCTTTGTTTTAATTTATTTGTTTAGTTTCGATTTATATGGAGTTTATAAAATAACAACAATAACATATCTAGTAAGATTTCACAAGTGGAGTTTGGATAAGGTAAAATGTATGCAGAGCTTATCACTACCTCGTAAAGATAGAGAGACTGTTTCCGGAAGACTCTCATCTCAAAAATATCAAGCCCCAAAAGTAGAAGATACTAGATATGAAAAAAAACAAGCAAATAATAATATATAAACACAATAAAAGAAACAGATATAATACGGACAATAACAACACAAGATATAAAGACACGACTGAACCTACAAACCAGACATTATCCTACCCCTACTAGCCTATTAACTTTCTATCCTAATTCGCAAACTCACTCCTTTCTATCCGAGGACATGTCCTCGGTGATACAAAGTTGTATCTTATTTCATCTAAACACCTCCCTTCGATACTTTTTCGATAAAGAAAGGTGAAGAAGTTTTTTGAATTTTGTGGTGTTAAACTAAAAATATATAAAATATTTCAAAAATATTTTTAAACTTGTGATTTCAAATATATCAACATGAAAAATTGCTATTAAAGAATTGCTGATTTTGAAATTGACTGAAAAAGAAAATAAGATAAATAAATTGAAACCAAATGATAATAGAAAATTAGAAATGTTCCAAGAATTTAGGCTAATATTGAACTTAACTTTGATTCCAAATTCTCAGAATTTTGTTATGATTAGTTGCATGTACCTTTTGACAAATTAAATAAATTTTGAAGTCAATAGAAGGAATCGTTGATTAAATAAAAAATAATAATTAAAGGAGATAGAGTTTGGTATGCATGGATACGTATCAAGCAGAATATCGGGAGAAAAATCAGTACAATTTCATTTGTTCAATGCAACTGGATTGGTCTTTTAACAACCAAAAGGAAAAATAATGATGAAAAGTTCATTTCTAAACTCGTAAATCGGTAGCTGCGACGAGCTTGACTCAAAGCGCAAACCCTTTGGTTTAGCCAGCAAGAGGCTTTGAACTTGAGATCTCCAACATAAAAGTCCCAACCCCAAACCATTGCGCCAACCCAAAGGGTTGAGAAAAGAAAAATATTCAGTGACTATTTCGAATATAACAATAGAGATCTATTTTCCGCCATATGTTTTCTAATTAATGAGCTGGTTCAATAGAAATTGAAATCGACCCATATTTAATAACACAAATTTCTCGTTATTTCAAAGTGGAAAAAACCTCTGTTACTAATAGTATATTTATTTGATTTTTATTTTACCTCCATATCCAAATCGAACCATGAACACTCCCAATCGAGGCAAAAGAGATTCAGAAATCATTTTAAGTTACTAGGTCAAAGCCGCTAACCTTCTTCTAAATCCTCTTATTTGAATTCCTGACCCGTCACTGATCATGAGGCATTCAATAAAACATGAAGGAAAGCTGAAGAAAAGATTAAGCTCTATTCAGGATATTTGATTATCTGAATCAGAACATTCATGATCTCCCTGTGCTTAAAATTTTGTTAAATTTTTAGCCTATGGTATATACATACATTATTTTAACTAAATATTGACACACTGCAAGTTGCAAAACATCCACCATTTAGCATAAGAAATGGTTTTTTATTTTTACAAATTGCTCTCATCATGTACATATTGATATGAATCTCTTTCCCATGCAAATTGTGTTGGTGCAATCTCTTTGCAGGTGTCTCACACACATATCACCCTGCATTTACAAGTAAAGTTGTAAGTTACAACAACAACAAGTACCATTATCGAGGTAGAGAGGCTGTTTCCGATAGATCCTCATCTCAAAAGAAAAGTTGTCAGTTACCACGGTTGATCAATTTATCTTATCTCCACACAAAAAGAGCAACAAATATCTCTTTTCAAGGTCACAATGTAGATTGAAAAAGTACTCTTCGGGACAATGTTAGACTCACGTCTATTGGTTGCTGCTACTCAATGTTACAGACGAAACATTGAACTTTCGTAAACATTTGCAATATTACAAGATTTTAGACACTGGTCTAGTGTTTCCTTGTAAGATTACGAGTTTGCTCAACAAGGAGCACGCTGTAGTTTAAGAAGTCTGTAAGTTGCAAGAGATTAAACAACGATCATTTACTAAAAGTTGTCCACAAAAGGGACAATGGGTGAAAATTTCACGAAAATAAGCATCTCTTCATTATGTTGAGTTAGGTTCAAGGCTCATTCTCTTAAGATAACATAAGCGTCGTGTCTTTCTTCCTTAAGCAAAAACAAAATTGTATAGGTACCTAGATTTCATGCGCTACTTCCTTCCGGTAATGTGATTAGGCGTGTGGCTGAATCATAGACCATCTCCGTAGCACAACTGAGAAAGTTACATCAATGGTTAGACTACAGAGAGATATATCAACTAGAGAATGATGATAGAATAACCTTAGAAGATGTCGACTCTTTTGGACTTACTTTGTGCATTTCACTTTGTTGGTTTCACCTCCGCTAGATATAGATAATATGGTACCAAAGAAGGAAGTGTTTTCTGTTCCACAATTCGGACAGGGACCCTGAAATTTAAGTTTATCATGAATCGATTTCAAATAGATACAACATTTACATCATCATGCGAAAAAGTCGTGAATTTTTATACCTTTAAGATCAGAAAATCTTTAATGATAATATTTGTGATTGTAAAGGATAGCCACAATATGAAGGGCAAAGCGGCAAACCACGTGAAAATGAAGCTGAATGGCTCCGGAAGCTGCAAAAACAAGAACCACAGTATGTCTTTTAGTTTTTGAGAGAAAGGAAAACGATTATAGTTTCCCAAAGAACCATTGAGCATAAACATGCATAGACAATGCATTAAAACGAGCAGAAACACGGATAAGGAACTAGTTGAATTCTAATTTCTGACATGTGCATACAAGTTTCTCGTCACTAAATAGGCGTGCCATGATATGATCTTATGGTTCACGAACACATAATATCGAAACTGGTACCCTGTGTCACAACTACAGGTATAAAATGAATGTTTCATTTTCCTTAACATGCATATGCAACAGTGACTAAATTATGAAAATTGGTTAGTGCAGACCAATGAAGATCAATTATGGTCATATGGAAGAAACTAAGGCTAATCAACATTACTACTTATGCATATTTTGCATAGATTTGTAGTAACTAACTAATTATTAACGCTTCTCAAAAAGATTACGTGTAATTACCAACACCACTCTTACTTCAAATCCTTCCGAGAAACTTGTTTGAACTCCTAACTTACCATATAACTCTCCTTGATTAATCTAATCCAAGCAGTGGCGTAGCCACATGCAGTGAAGGGTGTCCAATGGAATTTAAAATATTTATATAGAAAATTATATGAAGTCTATTGGTCGAATTACTTTTTTTCCATATGTATATACTAAATCTTGAACACCCTTAATGAAATTTCTCACTTTGCAACTGATTCCCGGACGTTCTACTATGCTATTTTAAATCCATCCGGATTCACCACCCATGTTAACATTATGTCATGCTTTGAAATCTTCCAACTTCATGCACTTTGCTAAAGCAAATGAACATTCCCAACTTTTTAACCAAGCTACTGCAGAATATTCTGCACATAATCACTTTGACTAGGAACAAAAAATGAAGAACCAGCAAGAGAATGAGATATATTTACCTCCAAAAGATAAGTGATTTCAAATCCTGTCAAATCATCGAGGAAGAAAAACCTGTAATACAGAAGCCAAATAAACCGTATTAAAGAAAATGGGATTGTGTTTTATGATCTAAGAACACAAATACAAATGGTTCTATCTTCTTGTGTTTCCATTTTAACACAGATTGTGATAATCATCAAGAATCCAAGATACACGCATGAAAGTTGTAAGAATGAATTTATAAAATTGATGTAAACAAACTTTAGTTCTCCTTTCTGAAGTTGGACATCTGTGTTTTTTCTTTTTTCTTTCCCTTTCTCGAACTGTTATCCCATGCCACGAAATAAAATGTCTATTTGGTATTATAAACACAAAAGTGAGAAAGACCTGACTTTTACACTTTCTAGTACGAGTTTTCTCCTTTTCTTATGCTAAAAATGAAACTGTTAAGTTGAACATTGAGAGATAAAGAAATGCTACTCACAATCCAAGCGCAACAACAGCTGCGGGAACATTCAGCAAGAACATCTTCAGGTAATCAACATTAAGGTCACTATAAACCTGCAGCAAGTAAATTAGATCAAAGGCATATTATGAGGATACACAAGGGCAAAAATGTAGCATGTACATAGTGGAAATGGAAAAAGATAAAACAAACCTTTCTACTACGGAGACTGCATCGTGGACCCTCAACAACAATTTCACTGCCATCCATCTAAAAATTAAGAGTAACCAAAACAGAAAATTTTTGAAACAACATAAGAATGAGATATTTAAAAAAGAAAATGAGTAAGAGCGCGGGGATAATAAATAGAAGAATAGCCTTTATTGTGATAATGGAATAATCCCACATTAGTTACTGGTCAAAATTAAAACTAATCTTATACCAAAAGGACGTAACAGATAATTGTTGATATTCCAAAACCCGAGCTTATAAAGTGCAGTCAGTCATTTTAGTTCATAACAACAATAACTTTGCTCCTGTTTTTCTGGTGTATTTGTTTTTGCAAGTGATGTAAAGGGATATTTTATAATAACATTCAAAACTAAGCTAATACTTTTCTGATGTATTATATATTAAAATAATATAAGTATATAATTTGACCAACTGGCAAGCACCTTAAGTTTCAACTTCAGCTTGTCGAACTCTTTATCAGTCATAATCGGATTCCCAGATACATAGGCCATAGAAGCTTCCAAAAATCTCTGTTCATCAGCACCTATATTGAGAGGAATTGATGTCAAGGGGCCATATTGAAGACATACAAAGACCATATTGTAAGAGTTTAGATAATTAAATGAAATTGCTCTATACTTAGCATGACAACGCTGCTCCCTTCCCACATAAGTTCTTCTTTGAGGTTATCAAATTCCTCATTTGACATTATGGCCTTCCCTTCATAATAGAATGACTGTGGTACACAATCAAGACAAAAAGCCATTCTTTTCGTTAGAAAGGGGAACTGAAACAAGACATGAAGAAGAACAATCAAAAGCGGTAAGATAAACCGCATACACAAGCCTCAATTATCAGGAAAATATAAAAATCCAGGGAAAAAAGGGCAATATTTGCTTCATTACTTGTAGTGCTTGAAGAAACTCTTGTTCCATTTCCCCCATAGATTTCTTTTGTTTCCTGTCAAGATTACAATACTGTAAAATTTTACTGTCCTCTTCCTCCTCCTCTTTGACCTGACCTGAAAGCAAATAAATGAGGTTTTGTAAATGAAATACCATATAGGCGACCATGAAATGGAGAACTCGGATAAGATCCAAAAGATTAAATGAAAAAGAAAAAGGAAGTCGATAAAAGAATATTCAGTTTGTATGATCAACACTTCATTAATTGTCGACATTGACCTCCTCTTTAATACTCATGTTAGTAAGGTCGGTTGACAGTGAATCACCTTTCCTTGCAGCAACCTTGTCTTGCTGTATTGATCATAGAAAGAGGTTTATTTTCCTTAGGTGCAGCAGAAGCTTGTTAAATCTATTTGAGTAATCTGGAAAACTAGATGGAATTAACTTTAGGAAGCTTCCTTATATTCTCTCAATTGACGTAATCTTGTTACTTTAAAAGACTGGTCTTAATGTAATTACCAGACTTACTCAACGAGGAGTTGAATATGTTATTCTGCTTAATCACTGTCATCAGTCTTGGCCTAGATCACTTCATAAAGACTGGAATATCTTACGCGCCTTCCTAAAGTTATTAAGAATGGTGACTACTACAACAACTTCTTCTCAGTCCCCCCCAAAAAAAAAGTTGGGATCGACTATATGAATCCTCACTGACCATGTCGCTCAATTTAAGCTCCTTGCATCTAAGCGGCAATGAGATGGAGCCCCTAGCCTGTTTTTCAACATTCTATATTATGAGAATTCATCATACATTGACTAATTTTACGCTGATAAGCTGCCTGTTGTAACCCTCTCCTTTTATCCAGTCTTAGGTCCGCAACATAAGCAAGCTCGCATGGTAGGTCATAGCTGTATATACTTATTATGTGACTCATTAATCCTATTAGCACATATATTTTCCGTGTTATCTATCTCATTAACCTAGAAACTGGTGATCAGGCATCTACTTCGGACCTGGTGGTGTTACTTGTACAGTGTTTCACTATGAAAGAGTGAACCAGAATTTCTCATTTAGGCCAATACTCTGTTGTACTGAAACAAATTTTTTATCTTGAAACTTGGCTTTGAAGTAGATATGATGAACTTCTTCAATCTCAAAGAACATGTTAGAAGTGATCTATTGAAATGCTCTTTTCGGGACAGCAAAAACAAAACTAATTCTTGAGAAGAGTCTACTTTTAGTTACAACAAGACCATTCATTTTTTCACAATATGATACATTTATTCATACACTAGGATAATCCACACCTTACTGAGGTGATTGCAGGACTACAATAATAGCAACAACTAAGTCTCAGCCCCAAATAAGTTGGGAATGTCTATACGAATCCCCTCTTATTTCTTTAAGCTCATATCATATCATCATCATACAAGTGATTGCGAGACGATCATCTATAATAGCTAAAGTATTTGAACTTGGTTTGAATCCTAGATTCACTGAACAATTCGAAGAATCTACCAACTGAACAATCCTTTGAGACAATCATAAAACTCAGAAGAAACAAAATAAAGGGAAAAAGGTCCAAATTTCCCCCGTACTACATGAAATGTCCTACTTTACCTTTCTTTATACTTGCACCAATCATATCCTTGCTGTTAGAAAATAATCTTGTATGTGCACTTAGACTTAAATAAAGCTCCAAGATGAACTGAATGAACTACCCCTTTACCTTTCACTATAGGTTAAAATTAATTTTTATTATACTTCAAGTTAGAGTTGAAGCTCCATTAAGATCAATGACAAATACAACCATTTGCTAACAATTAGCAAATTCTCAAAGGGTACGACTGAACCCCAAAGCATAATAACAACACGACATCAACATAGCTAGTGGAATCCCACAAGTGGAGGTAAAATGTAAGCAGATCTTACCACTACCTCACATAGATGAAGAGGCTCTTTCCAGAAAACCCAGTCTCAAAAATCAAGCCGCGAAGATACTAGATATAAACCCCAAAGCATAATTGTGGATAAAAATCAAATCTTTTACTACTTTCCCTAAAATAAACTAAAGAATTTGATACCCCATCAAGATTATCCACAAAACACAATAAACAGAACCATAGATGAAAACTTTAAAGCCCTAACCTGGCTGGTCAGCAGTGGCTTTAGGGAAAAGAATCAACAACTTTCTTTTAATAGACAACTTTCTACTAGCACCAAAAGGGATCAATGGGAGCCTTGGTGAAGAAGTAGCAGGTAAAGAAGCAGAAAAGATTGGTCTTTTAAAAGGGGCATGAAAAAGCCTAGAGCTTGTTATACTGAATCCAAGTTTGGTGGCCATTGTTGATGGAAGTGGCAGCAAATGTGAAGAAAATTAAAGGGAGTAAAAAGAAGAAGAAAAATTTGATGCATTGTGGGAAAAATCTTGAATGTGAAGGTTATGGTAGAGAGAGGGGAGTGGAAAGAGTGGCAACAAATGAGAGGAATCCAAGATAAGGTTAATGTGTGGAGGGAAATTAATTTTTCTGTCTTTATTTAAACTTCATCAACAATTTCTTTTTTGGGTTTCCCACGTGGTGTTCAATAACTCTACTAGAGTTCGACAAGTTCAGATTCATGTTTTATTCAAGTGGAAATATTTTTTGTTAAAATATTTTTCGTACCCATAGCTTGTACTCAAAATTTCTGATTAAGAATAGGCAATCTATTCACTACACCTAATCCTTTGATTGCGATAAAATCTTGTCTTTGATGTTGCATGATTTGCCACGTCAGATATCTTGTGGTTGAACACCAGTATCTAGGATCCTACAGTTGCTTGACATGTGGAGGCTTGGTTGTTCATGTGCTTGTCACGTGGATTGTTCATGGATTTGTACTTTTGGTCCCTACCCTATTCTTGGCTTTCGAATTAAACGATAAGATTTCTTTAACTAAAGAATTATCAGTGAGTTAATTGACTATAATATTTGAAATCTCCATAAGAGTTGTAACTTGATATAGAAGTAATTACAAGTAAAATTTGAGGAAAAGAGCTAATTATTTGGAAAAAAATTTCAAAATAGCGCAAGAACATTTTGTTCATATTAAGATTATATTCATGTTGATTTTTCATATGAAATCAAGAATTTTAATAAATATTTGAAACAATTCATCTCAGAACAGATTTTTTTTCACTTTTTGAGAGAATAAAATAACAAAAAATTGATGAAAATATTATTTTTCCTTAAAAGATAAAATTATAAATTACAAAGATAAAATGTCATATTTCTTGTTACACCTGTCACCTCGATTGATTCCCTTTTCTTTGTTGAATGTACTTTAAGATCTTGCGCATATCAATTTTTTTGCATCATAAACCTCATTAACTTATATACTTTATTAATATTTTTCACTTCAATTCATCATTTGAAACATCAAAAACTTTCGTGGGATAGCTGCCGCCTCTGGCTGGCATAGATATCGAATAATTTTAGTCATCAAAGTTTTTGCTTAAGGTTCTTGCTTTAAACCTCGTAATTTTTGATTTACTTCATTGATCACTAATAGGCATCTATGAAAATCAAAGTGGATTGTCAAATAAAGAGATATATAACAGGCAAAAGACAGTTTAACTATAATGATTAAAATAGTTAAATATTTCATTTAAGGAATATAAGGAATACCCAGTACTACTAAAAGATTTCACAATGAAACATGGCCAAACGCTTGCTGGAAGGGAGAAAACATGGAACTCTAGTTCCCAGCCACCAGTCGTTTGTTCCCACATATAACATCATAGAAGTGTGAGCCAACCACCAGTCCTATTTAGGTAAAACTAAGAATCAAAAACTGAAAACCTTAACCAAAATAAAGGTTAGCTATGATTCACGTGCATGCATGGTTGTTGAGTGTTTAAGCTTTAACTTCCATTCAAAACAAAAGAACCTACCTATCCACAATATAAACCTCAACGAGATCATTTATTCTTGTTACTTGTGCTTCTCTTTATTTTTCGAGATTGGATTGGTGTTCAGTCTATATCTAAATAAGTACTCCGCGTTAAAGAGATGGTGAGTGAAGTGGTTCCAACTCCTTCAAGAGTTGAAAGCTTGGCTAAAAGTGGAATCCAGGCCATTCCTAAAGAGTATGTGAGGCCACAAGAAGAGTTAAATGGTATAGGAAACATCTTTGAGGAAGAGAAGAAAGATGGAGGACCTCGGGTACCGACGATTAACCTGAAAGAAATTGACTCAGAGGACAAGGAAATTCGCGAAAAATGCCACCAAGAGCTGAAAAAAGCAGCCATGGAATGGGGTGTCATGAATCTTGTTAACCATGGCATATCAGATGAGCTAATTGATCGTGTCAAGGTTGCCGGAGGTACCTTCTTTGAACTGCCTGTTGAAGAGAAGGAGAAGTATGCTAATGATCAACCCTCTGGTAATGTCCAAGGCTATGGAAGCAAGCTAGCAAATAATGGTTGTGGTCAACTTGAGTGGGAGGATTACTTCTTCCATTGTGTTTTCCCCGAGGACAAGCGCGATTTGGCCATCTGGCCTAAAACCCCTGCTGATTACATGTAAGCTTCTTTACACAAGTTCATGATTCCAGAGTTTTCAATCTTCTCTTTTTTGGCAATGGTGGTGGTGCCTGGGCTCGCTTGTGGGTTGCCTCGACGTATCCACCAATAGCCTAGTACCTCCACCAGCATAGGTACCAGATATCTTTTCCCACCTGGAATTTCAATCCCCGGTCCTCCAAGGACTTTTACCACTTTTCTTTTTTGGGAATTGAATCATCACCAACAAGGTGAATGTTCAGGTAGCCAACCTACTGAGCTACTAAGATTCCCAACTTTTTACTTCACTAATCACTATACATTTCTGATTTACAGTCTAGCAACAAGTGAATATGCAAAGCAGATCAGGAACCTAGCAACAAAGATTTTTGCAGTGCTTTCGATTGGGTTGGGATTGGAAGAAGGAAGACTAGAGAAGGAAGTTGGAGGCATGGAAGACTTGATGCTTCAAATGAAGATTAACTACTACCCCAAATGCCCCCAACCAGAACTAGCACTTGGCGTTGAAGCTCATACTGATGTGAGTGCACTGACTTTCATCCTCCACAATATGGTGCCTGGCTTGCAACTCTTCTATGAAGGAAACTGGGTAACTGCAAAGTGTGTGCCTAATTCCATAATCATGCACATTGGAGATACCGTTGAAATCCTAAGCAACGGAAAGTACAAGAGCATCCTTCACAGAGGGGTTGTGAACAAGGAGAAAGTAAGGATTTCATGGGCGATTTTCTGTGAGCCTCCAAAGGAGAAAATCATCCTTAAGCCCCTACCTGAGACTGTCAATGAGACTGAGCCCCCTCGATTCCCACCTCGGACCTTTGCACAGCACATGGCACACAAGCTCTTCAAGAAGGATGATCATGCTGCTGAACACAAAGCATTCAAGAAGGATGATCAGGATTCTACTGCAGAGCAGAAAGCATTCAAGAAGGATGATCAGGATGCTGTTGCTGAGCGCAAAGTCCTCAGGGACGACAAACAGGACGCTGCAGCTGAGCACAAAATCTTCAAGAAGGATGGTCAGGATGTTGTTGCTGAGCACAAAGTCCTCAAGGATGTTCCTGCCGAAGAATCTAAATAGTTTCTGTTGTTATATCCAGATGGTTTTTTATTTGTTGATCCCCTATTTTGTGTCATCTGCAATGTCTTTATTTAATAAGCATATCAACAAAATTTCAACCATAATCATCCCCTTTGTGAAGGAGCAACACAGCATCCCCTGGATTTCTTTCATCAATAAAACTACAATTATTTTAGCAAAATAACTATTATTTGCTCACACACAAATCATATCTTATCATGTTCAGCATGTTTCATGGGAGAGCAAAGTGATGCTCAACTTGGTGCAGAAACTTAATGAAGTTGATCACAGCATTAAAGGAATGTATACTTACATGTTGAACAGATAATTTCATCATTAATATCCGATGTGTGCCCGCAAAGGTTTATTTGAAAAGAAAGCTTCTAAGTTGTACATGAAATGTTCTTCAAGTGCTTGAAAAGACTCTGGAGTCAACACCACATTATGTGGAGACATCACCACATTATCCAACCCAAACAGTTCTTCTGGCACATGAGGTTCATTTTCATAAACATCAAGACCAGCACCACCAATCTCACCTCTCGTCAGAAACTGAACCAGTTACTTCTCATAAATGACTGCCCCTCGTCCAACATTTATGACAATACCTTCCTTCCCAAGGGCAGTCAGCACTTCTTTCCCAACTATGTGGTGTGTTTCTTTAGTTAAAGCACAACAAAGAATCAGAACATCACTGTTCATTGCAAGATCATGAATATTGAATGGAAAGGAAACAACACATTGGGCTTCTTCCTCTTTGAGGTGTATGCAATGCTGCAGCCAAAGGCCTCAAGTCTTTTACAGACCCTTCAACCAATGCTCCCTAGACCTACAATGCCCACTCGTTTTCCACCACCATGTGTAAAAAAAACATGTTAAATAGAGTGTCATCTTGCCAGTTCCCACAACTCATTTACTAGCTGAAGTAGCACTTTTGTAAAATGACATAGAAACCATATACAAGAATGTCCTTTTTCTACTTACAAGTTTCAATATGCAATTGAACTTAATTGTTTTAAGTTGAACTGAACTACTTTTTATTTATCCTCTTTCTGCAGCTACTTGAGATTAGCCATTGGAGCGGGGCGTGGAGGAGTAGGGCAAGCCTTGACTCGCTAAAATTTTAACATACCCTGCCCAGTTTAGCATTGTCCCAAATGTTGCCCAGCCGCACTAACCCCGCCCTCATTTATGTTCATAAATTTTTGAATAAAGCTAAATCTAATTAATAGATAATGAAAATCAGAACACAAATAATTATAGTTGTACTTGCGCTATCCAAACAAATTCTAACAAAAAAGTGCTCTTTACCACAGTGCATCAACAGAATTAGTTTTGGCCCCTCTGTAATTACTCTTTGTATAGACTCTTCAACAAACATCTAACCATAATAGATGGAGAAAGAATAGATTGGCATCAAAATTCATTGAGGAAGAATAACTTGCTAAATATTAAGAAGTTGACAAAGTGAAGCACGACTTCAAATGAAAAATAATGAACATTTTGCAACAACATACCCAATGAAATCTTAGAGGTGGGGTATAGAGAAAGTACAGTGTATAAAGACCTTAACTTTCCCTCGGTGGAGGTAGGGAGGTTGTTTCCGAAATATCCTCAGCTCAAGTAACGCATACCAAAGCAGAAAACAGGAGTAAAGAGCACCAACAATAGGAGGAACATTTTAGTAACAAATATATGCTTTCTTTAGCTGTTGAATGATGGTTTTTTTTGAACCAGCAGCTCCCTATCCAAGAAAAGCGTTGTCATTTATGTCAACACTAGTTATATCTACTTTCCTACAGAGGAAACAAATTAGAGCCTCTGGAGAAGAAGGCTAAATCTGCAAAAGTGATTATCAATAAGTTCGTCATCCTAGAAGATGTAAGGCTTCTATAAGGAAATCTTTTTAAGTACAGTTGGAAGCTAATAAGGCAGATCCTATCTAAGCTATGTTTGTTGAACCACTTAACTCGAGTCTATAATTCATGCTCTTATTCATGTACTTCCCTAAAAGGTCATTCTTTGTTTAATCAAATTCTCACCATTTTTTTTATAGTCAAATAATTCACCATTAGCCGTTTACAAAACAATTTAAACTTCTAACTACACTTTTTTTTAAAAAACTACACTTAAGAAAGATTTTTAAGCTCTATGCAAGTTAATACAAGAGAAGATCCCATTTTTGATAATGAATACAGAGGATCTTGTCGCGGAAAGTCGAACTAAACACTAGTCAAAAAGAAGGTTAGAGAGGACACATAGCGGCTATAAAGTTAACGATTTGGCACACAAATTAATACTCCAGAATATATCAGATTCAAAAGCTAATTTTCTTTATTTGTTTTAATTAAATACAGATGGATTCAAACTTATATAGCAATACTTCCTTTAGAGAGACTAGAAGTTAGTTTACTCAATAAAAGGTATTTCTCATGTCATTCTCATTTGTATATCAACAAAGACATTTCACAATAACTAACATACGGAGGACGAAAAATCTAGCTGCAAAACTAATACCACTTGAATTATCCATGTTAAGCTGCAAAAAAAAAAAAATAAAAGCTAAAACATACAGCATTAATAAAAGCTAAACTCACGAAAACCCTTTCCGCAGCTTAAGTATGGCATTGAACATTTTTCGCCTGGAACCAACAGCATTAATCCCCATATCCTTGAGATCCTCCAGAGTCAACATGGGCAAAACTTCATCATCAACCTCATGAATCTCAAAAACGGGAGCGTATCTCCCCAGACCCAAATCAACCAACCAGTCCCTTACTCCAATGCTCTTATCCCCAGAATTCATTTCGTTATGAACTCCTCCGTTGTTGAGGTCATCCTGATGGTCCCTGCTCTCCGATACTCTAGTCCTAATTCCTCTCCGATCCCAATACTGAAGCCCCATGTGTTCCATAGAGTTAATTGGACTGTGCTCTTTCACAGGGCTTTCCGAAGCCTCCAGCTCGAATTCCCGAAACTCTTCGTTGACATCTTCTCTGAAAAAGTTCTCTCCGCCATTAGGCGTCTCGAACTTAGCTGACGAGGAATGCCAATTTGTTCTCACTCTCTTCGTGGGTTTCCTCGCTTTAGATTTGCGATTTCCCAAATCAAGGTTATAATTATTGTCTTCGATGTTGTTGTCGTCATAATTATCCCCGCCACCGTTAACGAGATTAGTTAGAGGACGGGTCTTTGATGTTTTAGCTGCCAGAGTGGGGTCCTTGTGGAAACGCCAGGTTTTAGGGCCTCGCCGCAAGTGAGTGTCGGAAGGTGAGTCCCCGATCTCGCCTAATCGAACACTAGGTCGGCGCTGTCGTTTCGAAGCCAAACTGGGGCCTAAATTGTTGTTATTAGCGTTGTTGATTGGAGGGTTGTCCGATGGGGGAGGTGGTGGAGCTATAGATGTCGTATTGGAGGTGATGGCTGTAACGGAAGCAGAAGGGAGGGGAGAGGCGGTGATGGAAGCGTCCGGCGGCTGTAGCTCGGCCATGGGAGCAAGTAGAGAGTAAAGAGGATTGTCACGGAGCGTGTGATAAGGCAAGTGATAGGACAGGAATCAACTGGATACAGGGCAAATTATATTCTTTTAGGCTTCCAAACAGCCCTTAATGAATATAACTTAGTTAATTGAGATAATACATAGTATTCGAATATTTTTGTATCGTACTTTTCTTAGAATTCTATTTTAAAAATTATATAAATAAAAACTCATAAAAGAACTGTTTTGCTATCTATTTACTATCAGTCCAAAAAATATATCTGATTATATTTCAAAAGCCCACTGATTATATTTCAAAAGTCCACAAAAAGCAACGTATATCCATCCTCGTCTTTTGAAATTCATATTTTTCATGACAAACTATCCTAGACAAAGGAAAAAATATGATACAACGTTCGCAAGAAACAATAGAATTATAATCTGATGGACAATTTGTCCAAAGAAATGTCTACACATGTATGAATTTTTTTAATTTATGTCGTATAAATATTGTATTGTAGTAATTTTGAAAAGAAAAAGTGTGAATACATTTATCTACTTAAACATGTGACGATAATCAAGTATATGATACCTCTTTATCATCTTTTTGTGCATTTTGACTATGCTGGAACAAAAATAGTAATGACAGTATGACAACTGATCACTCTCTAACTAAAACTGTTTATTTTGCAATAATACTATTCACATCTTCATTAGCACGTTTAATCAGATAACTGTCGAATAACAACACGTTAGATTTGTACCATCTATATAAGGAAATTGAATGCATCATATAGATTATACAGAAATAACTTATTTTATATCGTTCATAATTCCCTTGTACTGGAATATAGCAGCAGGAGTCTTGTTTGGAGCATCCATGAAGTATCTTCCCGGAACTTGGTTTGCACGAACCAGAACGTTTGTAGTCTGGCCTAGTGCTATCAGGATGGCCTCTGTGGAGAATGGTTTTGGGTAGACTGCATCAATTTCTACCACTGTGAAGGTATGGTTAGCCAGGGATCATTGATGATTCTCAAAATCTTACCTGTTACCGCACTCCTAAAATGAACATCACCTTAGATTGAACCTGACGTTTTTAGACTTTTAACAGGACCACAATGAACTTTTGACATTCAGACCTAACTTGATGAATGGTAATGCTGATGTTAAAAGAGTGCTAAGAATCCTCTTTTATCATGTTTTGTACACTTTGATTCAACCTTAGCCAAGAAACAGAAATCAGAATTTTTCGAGATTGGGTTGGTGTTTAGTCTACTTCTAAATAGGTACTCGACCTAATAGTGATGGTGAGTGAAGTGGTTCCAACTCCTTCAAGAGTAGAAAGCTTGGCTAAAAGTGGAATCCAGGCTATTCCTAAAGAGTATGTGAGGCCACAAGAAAAGTTAAATGGTATAGGAAACATCTTTGAGGAAGAGAAGAAAGATGAAGGACCTCAAGTACCGACGATTAGTCTGAAAGAAATCGACTCAGAGGACAAGGAAATTCGCGAAAAATGCCACCAAGAGCTAAAAAAAAAAACAGCCATGGAATGGGGTGTCATGCATCTCGTTAACCATGGTGTATCAGATGAGCTAATTGATCATATGAAGGTTGCCGGAGGTACCTTCTTTGATCTGCCTGTTGAAGAGAAGGAGAAGTATGCTAATAATCAACCCTCTGGTAATGCCCAAGGCTATGGAAGCAAGCTAGCAAATAATGGTTGTGGTCAACTTGAGCGGGAGGATTACTTCTTCCATTGTGTTTTCCCCGAGCTCGCAATTTGGCCATCTGGCCAAAACCCCTGCTGACTACATGTAAGCTTCTTTACACAAGTTCATGATTCCAGAGTTTTCAATCTTCTCTTTTTTGGACGATGGTGGTGCCGGGTCTTGCTTGTGTGTTGCCTTGACAAATCCACCAATAGCCTACTACCTCCAAGAGCATAGGTACCAGATATCCTCACCAAGAAGGTGAATGGTCAGATAGCCAACCAATTGACTACTAAGATTCCCCAACTTTCTACTTCACTAACCGCTATACATTTCTGATCTGCAGTCTAGCAACAAATGAATATGCAAAGCAGATCAGGAACCTAGCAACAAAGATTTTTGCAGTGCTTTCAATTGGGTTGGGACTGGAAGAAGGAAGACTAGAGAAGAAAGTTGGAGGCATGGAAGAGTTGCTGCATCAAATGAAGGTTAACTACTACCCCAAATGCCCCCAACCAGAACTAGCACTTGGCGTCGAAGCTCATACTGATGTGAGTGCACTGACTTTCATCCTCCACAATATGGTGCCTGGCTTGCAACTCTTCTATGAAGGAAACTGGGTAACTGCAAAGTGTGTGCCTAATTCCATAATCATGCACATTGGGGATACCGTTGAAATCCTAAGCAACAGCCGCTTCAAGTCTTCCGTTCTGCCAGCAAGCAAATACAAGAACATCCTTCACAGAGGGGTTGTGAACAAGGAAAAAATAAGGATTTCATGGGCGATTTTCTGTGAGCCTCCAAAGGAGAAAATCATCCTTAAGCCCCAATCTGAGACTGTCAACGAGGCTGACCCACCATGATATCCACCTCAGACCTTTGCACAACACATGGCACTCAAGCTCTTCAAGAAGGATGATCAAGACGCTGCTGCTGAACACAAAGTACAAGAAGGATGATCAGGATTCCACAGCAGAACAGAAAGCATTCAAGAGGGATGATCAGGATGTTGTTGCTGAGTGCAAAGTCCTCAAGGACGACAAACAGGAAGCTGCAGCTGAGCACAAAATCTTCAAGAAGGATGATCAGGATGTTCCTGCCTAAGATTCTAAATAGTTTCTTCTTGTTGTCATACTCAGATGGTTTTTTATTTGTTGATCCCATATTTTGTGCCATCTGTGACATCTTTATTTAATAAGCATATCAACAAAACTTCAACCATAATCATCCACATTGTAAAGGAGCAACACAGCATCCCCTGGATTTCTGTCACCAACAAAGCTACTATTATTTGAGCAAAATAACTATTATTTGCTCACACGCACATCATATCTTCTCATGTTCAGCATGTTTCATGGGAGAGCAAAGTGATGCTCAACTTGGTGCAGAAACTCAATGAAGTTGATCATAGCATTAAAGGAATGTATACTTACATGTTGAACAGAAAATTTCATCATTCATATCCAATTTGTGCCTGCAAAGGTTTATTTGAAAAGAAAGCTTCTAAGTTGTACATGAAATGCTCT
Organism: Solanum medicagineum; assembly: GCA_026153255.1. Lineage (NCBI taxonomy): Eukaryota > Viridiplantae > Streptophyta > Magnoliopsida > Solanales > Solanaceae > Solanum > Solanum medicagineum. The sequence goes on along the minus strand of JAPFFP010000103.1, from coordinate 21,036,971 downwards.
TCAAGTGCTTGAAAAGACTCTGGAGTCAATACTGCATTATGTGGAGACATCACCACGTTATCCAACCCAAACAGTTCTTCTGGCACGTGAGGTTCATTTTCATAAACATCAAGACCAGCACCACCAATCTCACCTCTTGTCAGAAACTGAACCAGTTCCTTCTCATCAATCACTGCTCCTCGTCCAACATTTATGACAATACCTTCCTTCCCAAGGGCAGTCAGCACTTCTTTCCCAACTATGT
>JAPFFP010000103.1:21011880-21036627 GCA_026153255.1 Solanum medicagineum | reverse complement strand
GATTGATGCTCATCGGAAAATGCCATGTTCTCCCAGGTCCAATTAACGGATCGTCTTGGATATGTATATATTTTTTTTGTTGTTGACGAGCTAAAATTTGACGATATTTATTCGAACACGAAATAGATTAAGAAATATTTGAACTATGATTCATATATTTATTGATAAGAAGATAAGATAAAAGGATCTTGTAAGATAAAACTATAAGATGAGTTGTTACATTATTTTAAACTGTTTTGAAAATTATCAAATACTTTTATAAATTAAAAAGAGCTTAAAAATAGGTTTGATCAACTTTTAAGCTAAGACAAACGAACTTTTAGTACTTGAAAATTATGATATTTTTATTATGACTTATTTTATTTTGTGACTTATTTTAGAATGATTTACTTTATGCGACTATGTTATTATTTTTTGTAGATTATTTTTGGGTCTTCACTCATATCATATTTTGTATTTTTCTTAAAAAATATTCTAGATATTTGTATTTTGTAGGACTAAGAAAATATTTAAAGCACAAGCTAATTATATATTTTTATGAATACTTTATCAAAAAGTTTGAGAAAACTCGAAAATACAAGAAATCCAAAAAAATTCCAAAAACTCAAGAAATTCAAAAAAATACGAGGTTGAAAAATCCGAGTTTTATTGATTTGATTTATATATTTAAAAGATTGACATAAATAATTTAATTTAATATTTAAAAAAGTTCAAACCAATCTGATTCATATACACTCCTAATTGCCACATAGATATTCCATATATGTTAACACCTTTAAGTAAATATTTTTCTTTCCTGAATGGATTTCATGATGTTGTAAGAAATATATTCACACTTTCATCAGTATTTTTCTTTTTCTTTAATTTAATTTCCTTTATTGAATGTATTTAGTATATGTTCACCACCTATCACTTTTAAATAATTTCATTAATTCCTTGGTTAAATATATTTTCAAATTTCGTATAGATTCACATCTATACATGACTTTTAAATAATTTTATTAATTCGTTTGTTAGAATATATTTTTAAATTTCGTATAGATTCACACCTATACATGACTTTTAAATAATTTCATTAATTTGTTTGTTGAATATATTTTCAAATTTCGTATAGATTCACACCTATACATGACTTTTAAATAATTTCATTAATTAGTTTGTTGAATATATTTTCAAATTTCGTATAGATTCACACCTATACATGACTTCTAAATAATTTCATTAATTCGTTTGTTGAATATATTTTCAAATCTCGTACAGATTCACACCTATAAATGACTTTTTAATAATTTTATTTTGTTAATTGAAAATATTTTTAAATTTTCTAGTAAATATATTTACACAATTCAATAAAATGATATGAATCTATTATCTATCTAGCTCAAATTAATATTTTCTACTCTAGAAAAGGAGTTATATGAATTTGTCATTGATTATCATATAAAATGGAACGGAGAAAATAGTATTTCTGTGATAAATAAAATTAAAGGAAGGATGTTGTAAGATAAGACTATGACATTTGTTCAAACAAAAATGATTGATCATCCAACTACTGGCTTTTCTTTAACAAGTCCTTTGTCATCTGGACAAAGCCAGACACGATTGCAACATATATTATGAATACGAATACAAGCACTATCCAGCGGGACGCCAGTAACATTAGGGTTGGTACGTTCTACTGTCGCCTTAGCTTTCAAGATCTCAACTCCGATCAACTCCGGCCATTCATATATAGTCGTATCTCCAGGTTCTCTACAAGCATTGCCAACACAGTCGCAACCTAGTTGACAAGGAGGGTATTTTAAACCGGCTACATATTCAGAAACAAATACAAAAAGAAGAATTACTATTATTTTCTCCATTTTTCGCGATGTGATTACTCAGATGGTGAAGAACTTCAGCTTTATATAGCTAGGATCAACTTATCTTTATCATATGGTCAAATTTTGTATTAATTTTATTTCTTTTTTTGAATGAACTTTTTAGAATTGATCTATTTGTTCATATCAGTCACATTAAGTTTATTTCTAACTTTATTTTCTTTGTTGAATATATTTTCAAATATGCAATATATATGTTAATTTTATTTCTAATTTTAGTTTCTTCGTTGAATATATTTCTAAATATGCAATGTATATGTTCATATCCCACCAAATGCCCAAGTCTGAATACTAATCTAAAGCAAAGAAGAAATGAATCTTGGGCCAAAACCTCAAATATGGATATTAATAGCCGATACGGTAGAATTTGGGCCAAAGACTAAATTAGTTGAAAATTTTCGCATATAGCACTCAAAAAAACCTTAATTATGCTCTATAACAATAGTTTGAGTAATTACTTTTTGTAGCTATAGCTATAGCAGTATATTTGTATATGTCGCTATACAATTTATAATTTTTTTATAGCATTTTGTACATGTAATACCCCGTATCTCGGTAGATTGGATCAAGGCTCAAAATTTCGCTCTTGAAAGACATTTTGCAAGGATTTGAACTTCGTAAAGGTGAACCAAGGTTGAATATAATTTTTCCAATGACTTTTGGCCAGGGGTACTTTCCAAGGAGCCCTTCACTAGCCGTGGAAGGGCTCGTGGAGGCTGCATTTCATGAAAAGTGGGGCGTCCTGTTGAGGGTACACACCACGAGCCACTTCACAGGTTGTGGTGCACACAACACGCCACGTGAAGGACTTCTGTGGTGAGCCCCTTGGCTTGAGCCAGTGGCCATTGAACTCCATGGAGGGCACCACAAGCCGTGATGCATTTCACGATTCGTGAAGGTGTCCAGGTGATCTTTCACTTCATCAGATGACAATCTGGCTGCAAAAACAGAAATCACGTGATGGTAGGAATGGATAATTCCTTGTGATGGTTGGTCATCCTCCTCCGGTAGGAAGGAGCAATAGTAGCTCTCAGTATTGATGTTTCCGGCAACCGGCAAACTTAATTGAATAATATAAGTTTGCAACTTCTTTTCGTCTGCAACAGTAAGGGGGACACTCACCAAAATGAGAGTTAAAAATATAGGAAAGATAGAAGCCATTGTCGCTGGTTTCACTCAAGAGAGCAAGGAAAGAGTTTGATTTTATTATATGAGTTGTAATATTTTTCCAACTGGTGTGTGTGTCTGCTAGTATTATATGAGAATGTGATCTAAGAGAAACTAAAAAATACCACATGCATGCACTAACTATTATCATAATCAAAATTTCATTTTTCTTTCTTAATTCCTTAGATTGTAAACTTCTGATATTGCTGTAAATTTGCTTTTACTCAATTACTCAAGTTGTTGATTTTTATCTGCAAACTATATCTAAAAAATATATTTTTCACATCCAGGTAGGTTCTATAGAGTGGTTAGACCAGCTATGTTGTATGGAATAGCGTGTTAGCCAATCAAGAGCTCTCAAATTCAATGGCGGATGTGAGGATGTTGCGACGACGGATATGTGAATATACTAGAATTAAAATAAAGGTATTCGAGACAAGGTTGAGATGGTTCAGACATATGAAGTGAAGATGCACAGATATGCAGTGCAAATATGTGAGAGGTCGGATATGGATGAATTCCAAAGAGGTAGTGATAAATTAAAAAAATATTATTGTTGTTAAAAAAATATCAGTACCAACCGTCCAAAATATATATTATCTGAAATTGAAATATATTAAGCTATTCGTTAAGTCGGTTGCTGTTTTACACTGAATTCAAAGGAAGATAAAAAAAAAAGTTGTAGTCAATTTTAAGAACTTAAAGTTGAATTTTCTATATTAAGGAAGAAGATTTAATTTACCAAAGTATATATGTACATCACAAATTTAGAAGAACTTATTTACAGCATGCCTACTATCTTTCTTTTATTTTATTTCAAATTTAAGATGAAATAATTCATTAACTTCTTACATAAATATTATATATCTTGAATTACTTTGCAAAATTCATATCATTTCCTTTTCTTTTCTCCAATAGTAACACTTTTTAACTTTTATTGGTATGTAAATTCCTAGATAAACATTTCTATCTTCTTCTTGTACCCATTCAACAACTCTTTGACTTTGATGTGATTATTCCATATTTGGGCAATATATTCAAAGTTGCATATATACGTTATAAAGTGGTTGATCAGTGATTTTCACTAGGAGTAAGAAAAATAAACTATTGAGTCAACTTCTTATAGGGATTCAACTATATATACATAAAATTTATCGTGGTGTATACGAAATATAATCGGTACCATATTTCAAAATGAAAAAAATAAATAGTAAATAGTATCACATTTTTGGATTAAACTAATGATGACGGGGACATTTTAAAACCAAATTATTAACTTGAGTTCATCTTTATTCAATTTCATATAGTCCAAGGATATAGTCTAAGGACATTAACTTGAGTGCGTCTTTATTCAATTTCAATTTCAATTTTTTAAAAAATAGATTCTCAACAATACTAATAGATATTATTCCCTCTGTTCACTTTTACTTGTCACTGTTTTGCTTTTCGAGGTCAATTTGACTAAACTTCAAAGCTAAATAGAAATAACTAAATTTAATATTTGAAATCTATAGTTTAAATGGTTGAAAACTAAGTGAAAAATGCTATAAGTTATAATCCTTCTCATATTAATATGAAGAAAAAATACATCTTAAAATATTGATCGTCAAAGTTCATATAATTTGACCTTTCTAAGTGATAAGTAAAAGTAAACGAAGAGAGTATTCACCACGACATAATAGGAGTATTTATTTCTGAAGCTTTCATTAATTACATGCAAATCAATTGAGGATAACCAAAATATTAATCAATGTCCTAAAGGTAACTGCATAATACAAAGATTAAAAATTACATTGGCACTTAACATAAAAATATAAAATAAGTTGTAGTGGCACAAGATAAATGTTACATGTGAATTGAAGTTGATATATGTCAATTTTATTCTTCTTTAAGCTTTACCAACTTTTCTTTTCGATAGAAGAGGCAATTTGTTTTTGGACGAAGGTTGAAGTTGAGTAGTTGACAATTGAATATGTTCATTGACTAGTATTATGTAACTCCATTTTAAAAATTAGTAATGTTTTTAGTTGGGGTTATACTCTATAAAGAAAGTACTCACTTTTGTAAAGTTCAATATATTTGTTACTAGCTTATCTTTGTTTTGAAATGAAAGGAATAATATTTTGATTTCCAATTCTCATATTTGATTTGCTTATTTTGGTAATTTTATTTTTCTCAAAGATTTGAAGAAAATGACTTACCTTCAAAAAGAAAAAAAAAATTGCCAAGCACTTTTTCGACCTCACACCTCAATTTTTCACCCTAACCAAGTTTTGAGTGTCGATTTCCGAAACTAATCCGGAATCTAACTCTTGATTCTTTACTTGGAACTCAAAACCGACCTCGATTTGAGACCATACTCCTAAGTCTTAGGTCAAGGTCAGATTTTGATTTGAGTCCGCGATCAAGGTTCGAGGTCGAATCCTAGGTCAAGTGTTGGGGTTGTATCACAAATTAGGTCGGGATCGAATCTCAATTTGAGTGTGAGTTCTGAATCTCAAATCATGCGTTAAGTGTTAGATTTAGGTATCAAGTCAGGTGTCGAGGTAGATTCCGAGTTGGTTGTAGAGGCGGATTTTGGGTCTTGAGTCAAGGTGGAGTCCTAGGTCAAGTGTTAGTTTCGAGTCTTGAACTGATCATCGAGATTAGGTGTTAAGCTTAGATATTCTGATTTTAAAGTCGAGTCCCAGGTTGGGTGTCACAATTAATGAGTCCTATTTCAAAAGTTGGAGCTCGAATCGGGAATTAGGGTCAAGTCATAATTTGGAAGTCGGATCCTAGGTCAGGGTTGGGCTCATGATGCAAGTCAAGAATCAAGGCTAGGTGTTGGGGTTGGATCTTCGTTTATAGGTCCAGTTTTGTATCGAGAGTTGGTTCGGTCTCAATTTTAACGTTGGGTCTTGGATCGAGTAAGGAGTTGGGGTCATGTCCTAGTTTGAGTGATGGGGCCAGATCTTGAATTTATCATTGAGACTTGGGATCGTGTCCTGTTCAGGTGTTGGAGTCAGGGTTGTGTCCAAGTTTCATTTTCAGGCCCTAGGTGGGGAGTTAAAGGTTAGGTCTCGAATTGAATGTCAAGGTCAGGTCTCAAATTAGCTGTTGGACATGTGTCATTGTGTGTCACTTTGGATATCAGACTTGGGTCCTAAATCTATTATTGATGGTAATTTTTCGGTTAGAAACTATTTTTCTAGAAGTTATATTTTACTCTTTATTAAAAAATAAAAGATATTTTTATTCACCAAAAACACTCAAAAATATTTTTCCCAAAATACTTTCCACTCACATACCAAACATAAAAAAATAAATTAGAAATCATCGTATTTTCTAAAAAAATATTTTCTTCGATACCAAATTAACATAGATGTGTATAGAAAACATAAGTTAAATAATAGCTGAAACATTTGCATTGCACAAAGGGAGAAAAGTAACTAATTTTGCTCGTAAATCCCTATATCCAGTTATGACTCGAGACTTGAGATTCGATCCAACCCAAAATTTGAGACTCAACCTTGACTCAAGATGTGAGCCCAATCCAAAACCAGACATCCAATCCTATGGGATGGATGAAAAAATATTTGCATAATGTCCATGATTTAGTGAATACATGTTAAAATTGAGAATTTAACAGTCATTTTAAAATAAATAATGCTTGAATTAGTTAAAAATTAACTTAATCCTAACCCATAAATTATTGGAATAAATACATAAAGACAACCAAAATTAATTATATTTGTGTCTATATATAGTTACCTTGTACATTGACCATTCTCTCTCTCCCTCTCTCTTTTTTTTACAATGATTACAACTAGCATGTATGCAGATTCTACTTTTGAAGTTTAATTATTAGTTGACATAAATAATGATATTTTCACGTAGGGGATAACTATTGAACATAATACCAAACTATAGTTATTAACACCCAATTTTTGTTTTCCATTATTTTAATTAATTAATCGAGTTTTTGGAATTAAAACAGAGTGAAATAAATATGATCCCCAAAAGGCAAAAGTATTTTTAGATTATTTTCAACGTTATTTTGCCATTTCATTTGGCAAAATATCTTAATATATGCTATAAATATTTTGTATAGTTCTTGATATTAATTTTTAGCTAAATAAGTTAATCATGTGCCGCTTTTAAATATATTTATTAGTTTAAAAATCAATTTAGATTTAAAAAACAACAACAAACATTTAATTAGATATATATATCTAGAGTATTTTATGAGGTGCAAGAGGCTAGATTTAAAAGTTACGTGGAGGGGTAGAGAAGTAGATCGAAAAAGTAGTGGGGGAGGTGATTAGACAGGACATGACCAAACTTCATCGCACCGAGGACGTGATCTTAGATAAGAAGGAGTGGAGGACGCGTGTTAAGATAGAAGATTAATAGATAGTAGGGGTAGGTTGATCAACCATGTATGTCCTTAATTGTATTATAGTAGGTTAGCAAGATTTATCGCGTCTTTATATTTTGTGTTGTTATTGTCTATTTTATATTTATTACTTTTATTATATACATTTATATATTATCATTTGCTTCCCACTTTTATTTTCCGTTATATTTTTTATGCTCCGTCTTATATCTACTATCTCCTGTTTTGGGGGCTTGATATCTTGAGACGAGGATCTTCCGAAAACAACCTCTCTATCTCTATGATATAGTGATAAGGTCCGCATATATTTTGCACTCCTCAGATCCCACTTGTGAATTCCACTGGATATCATGGTTGTTGAAGTTGTTGTGGCTTGATCACTACAATTAGTCCAATTTTACAAATGAATGTTTCACTATGTTAGTGTCATGAATCTAAATGGACAATTGATGAGTAATTTGTCTTAATTTTGCTTCCACCTTCGTAGACTAATTTAGAGAGGTGTTCTAGTTTTATTCAATCGGTTACTTTCGCAAAATGTGGCTATAGTTATAATGAAGTGGCCAAATTCTCAATCCTTCTCTTATCTCCAATATCAGCCTTCTGTGCCAGACCATTCTTCTTGGTCCAAATTTGGTCAGCCCACAGAATCCCCTGCTTGTCGAATACATATTGGGTTGGGCAAACTTTAATTGGGAATTTGCATAAATGGCGTCGGCTTGAAAATTAATATGATCAAATAGTTATATTTTACATAATTACACGGTATAACCTCGGGTATGTGACTTGGACGGGAGGACAGAAGCGCGCGAGATCCAAAGAGGCAAATTGTATATTTATATTAGTCAAATTGTATGTGTATATCTGCCAAATAATTATACATGTGTAATTAATATATATATGTATTTGTATATCTGACAAGCGAGATTGGGAGAGAGGGGAATTGTATATGTATATTTGTCGAATTGACTATGTATACCTGTCAAAATAATTGTACATATGAAGTTGGTATACAAATGTATAATTGTATATCTGGCAAGAAATTGCAAAGAGAGACGGAGAGAATAACAACAAAACCCTAACTATAGTTATAAATTATAATTTTTTCAAACTATAGTTGTATTACGTAAATACATATCATATGTGAAACCAATCCTTTAATTGAGGGCTGAATCAATTTTCATTCCTTTTCCACGTCTTCAACTGTTAATTATATATTCTATGTAATTTCATACAACAGCATGACACAATATTCAGAAGATTGATGAATTATAGTAAAGTCTCACTAAATTACATCAATTTTGAAGTTTTCAGCTATTCAGAAAAGCTGCAACCTACTATTATTACATAAACAAACATAAAAAGATTGCTAATGAGGGAAATGTAAATCAGAAGTTCACTTATTCCAATTTAACAGATATTGGACTTCTCACAACATACTTGTTAGAGATCCATGAGATAGTTCCCTGAACAAAGCTGTCGGTGATTTCGCCTGTTTGGGTAAATGATACTGTATATGTTGCCTGTTGGTTCATTTGGGTGAAGACAAGAGTGGCAGGCTCAACAACTACATCGACTCCTTGAATTTGAGTGATGTTAACGGCATAAGTTGAGCTTGCATCACCAACGTTTGTAACTGTTCTTGTATAATTTTGAGTCTGAGGTCCAAGTATAATGGAGAAAGAAGGATAGTTCAGTTCTGCCTCAGGTATACTTGATAGTAATGAGCACTTGACAGTTTGTTGCACAAGGATTTCAATATCTTTATCTGTGTAGCCTAGACCACATAGATATTGGATGTAGTTCTCAACTTTGATGTCATAAATAAGTCCGGGATCGCTTGCTTTTGATGGATTTACATGGCCGGCACCAGTGGCAAAGATATCAGCAGGTAGATCCCTCTGATCAAGGATGGGTTGACCTTGCAGGTTGAATTGATCAGCTGTAGTCATTATCGCGGATTTAATAGCAGCTGTCGACCAATCAGGGTGTGCACTTTTAAGTAGAGCTGCAATGCCACTTAGGTGAGGACAGGACATTGAGGTTCCTGAGACGATGTTAAATGTCAAATCAGTGCCAGTTTTGTTCTCCACCGAGACGGGCCATGCAGCAAGGATGTTCACTCCAGGACCAATAATGTCCGGTTTGACTATGCCTGGACTTGCCAAGTTAGGACCCCTGGAGGAAAAAGATGATACAGATGGTGAACTTTTAAAGCCAATGCTTGTGCCTTTGAAAAGGATTCCTGCCCGGGGCGTGGAGGTTGAGTTTATGTATGCTTTAATCTGTTCTCCAGCGGTGTAACCAACATGTGTCGCAGGAAGAACATGAGGATCAGAGAATGTGCCATCTCCGTCAATCTCTAGATTGACAAGAATCATGGCAGCACCACCAGCATCCTTTACTGTTTGGCTTTTTTCAAGTCTTGGTACATCGTTACCTCTGTCACACACGACAACCTTGCCTTTGACATCAGTGTTATTAAGGGATCCTGATGAACAGAATGCAGCCTCTTGATCGGTCAGGCCAGGGTATACCAAGGGGAATACAATATGAGGAAAGTCCGTGGGCTGAAAAGCTGATTCACCATCATACTCTTGTCCGTTTCCTAGCACAGCTGCTGCTACTATCTTCCTATCATGGGTGCTAGCACCAACGGTGAGAATCCAAGGGGCCTCATTAGATAATGTAGAATTTAACGGACCTTCATTACCAGCGGAAGCACTCACAAAGATACCCTTTTGCATTGCAGCAAAAGCCCCAGTGGCAATACTATCTTCATAGAAAGGATCGGAAAATCCACCGAGGGAGAGAGATAGTACGTCAACACCATCATCTATCGCAGCATCTAATGCAGCCAATATATCAACATCTGAACAACCATCTGAACACACCTTGTACATCGCAATGTGAGCAAGAGGGGCCATACCGGCTGCTGTTCCATTGGCATTTCCAAACAAATTTGCATCATTGACAAAGTTACCAGCTGCAGTACTTGAAGTATGCGTCCCATGGCCATCCTCATCAAATGGTGGATCACTTGAACCACTGACAAAATTCCTCGCGCCAATGATCTTCTTGTTACACGTCACATTTCCCGTGAACTCACATTTCCCTTTCCATTTTGCCGGTGGAGGTGGCATGTTCTTATCACTAAAAGATGGATGGTTCGGAGTAATCCCAGTGTCCAGAACCCCAATGATCACACCCTCACCGTAATTTGATTCTTGCCAGAACCCCATATTTTGGTACAACCCCAAAAAGTTTGGAGTATGCGTTGTATGCAAAGCTAAAATCTTTTCAACCCTCGCGGAAACAAAACCATCTTTCTTTTCCATTTCTTTGACCTCATCAGCTGACAATTTGGCTGCAAAGCCAGTAGCCACATGGTGATAGTAGTGAAGAATGCGCGATGACACCTCTGTACCAGTCAACTCTTCTGGTAAAAAGGAGTTATAGTAGCTTTCTAGATCAGCCGAGTTAGCAAGAACTTGGGCATCTGGCTTACTTACATGGACAAGGTAAGTATACAAACCAGTTGAACGTTGTTGCGCAATTGTCAAATGGAAACTCAACAAGAATGCAATACAGAAGATAGAAATGCAAGTCATTTTTGGATGATCTAAATTTAATTTAACATGCTATATATACTATGAATAGAGGAAAACAGAATGTCATAAACTAATATAGGAAAACAAAAACATAGGTAATTTCAAAGAGAGCCGACTTGGTACAAAGTTATATTGGATATGAAGTAAATTACAACAATATTGGATTATTTGGGATACTATAATTGATGTTCTCGCCAAAGGCGATAATTCTGGTGTTCATGTAAGAAAATAGACATTGGTGTCGCAATATCTGTTATTTTTTTGTTTTAATTTAAGTGATATAGATAGAACTTAGAGAGTTAATTAAAATTTTAATATGATTTTTAAATGTTTTAAATTATTAATATTGTGACGTAACATGTTTTTTTTAAAAATATTTTAAGTCATTAGTTATCATTATTAGTAGTATTTTTTAACACTAAAAATAAGACAAACAAATTACAACGAAGGAACCATAAAAAATTACGAATATACCTTCAAGCTGCTCAAGCAGGCATGTCGACCTGCTGCCTACTTGAGTAGCTTCAAGTATCATGATTAATAATATTTTTTAATATTAAAAATAAAACAAACAAATTACAACGGAAGAAACATAAAAGAATTACAGATATACCCTCAAGCTGCTCAAGCAGGCATGTCGACCTGCTGACTGCTTGAGTAGCTTTAATTATCATTATTACCTACTACCTCTTTGAACAACTTTAATTATCATGATTAGTTGCATTTTTTTACATTAAAAATAAGACATGCAAATTACAACAAAAGAACTACAAAAAATTACAAATATACCCTCAAGTTGCTCAAGTACGCATGTCGACCTGTTCCCTACTTGAGGAACTTAACTGCCTAATATCATATTGTTGGAAAAAAGAATATTGGATATTTCTCAACCCCAATATAGTCCAGCAGCATTTTCTAATTGCTGTATTAAATCATGCATAGATTATGGATAAATCATTTCATTGGTTGACTAAATTAGTATTATTAGCTCAACTCAGCGTTACAACAACAATAAACTCAGGGTAGTCCCGCGAGTGGGGTGTAGTCTAAGGGAGGACAGAGTATACGCAGACATTACTTCTACCATGAGAAGGTCATAACAAATAAATAAAGACCAAATAAATAAAAGTACTCATTAATTGAAGCTGTTAATTCCTTCAAAATTACATGTAACTAATGTAAGTAGCTATTTTGTTTTTCTTTTTTCTAATCTATTATAGAAGTAGCTAGCTTCTTTTCTTTAACGTATGAACTAAACCTCATCTTATTCTGCAGTAAAATACAAAGACATGGGCTCAGCCCTGCTTCTTACAAGTCTCTCAGGTGCAGAAACTAATTCTTGAACTTGAGTTTTTCAGAAGGATATACACTATCAACTCGACGTCCATTTTGTCCATGACCATACGAGAAATCTCTGCCACGGAACTTCATACTTTGAGTTCGTTTACTATTGCCTTCACTGCTTTCCTGTTTGTTTTTCCTACGACTGTTATGTAAAGAGCACAGGATTTACGGTGATCAAGCGATAAATTGCTAATCAAAAGGAGGGAAAGTTTAAAGAGTGGTACAAACCTGAAATGCAGCAACAGATACAGTGCACCAACAAGTGCAGTGCCGCCAGCAACTGTTTTCAGCAATGGCCTCTGTCGACTTTTGACTTTTAATACACCAGCATATGTTTCTTGACTTCCCTTTGAAGCATTTTGTTCCAAACCATGTGGAACTTTATGCTTTTTGTCACCCTATTTAATAATAAGAAAACAAAAAACGCGAATGTGATTGAAAGGTTAATTATTGAAATTACTAATGACACAAGTCGGAGTTCAAGAAGATCCACAATGAAGAATACTTACATCATCTCCTGAAAGTGTTGGTTCACATACTTCATTTGCATCACCTGAACCATAGACAGAGCAGGAACAGGGGTGCCCTTTTTCAATATGTTCACAACAATTTGCAGATATAACAGAATTCCGATCCATGTTAACATCATCCAAAGTCATGGATGGTTCGCATGTACTACTGCTTACCTCAGGAACGAATTTCAGATACTGTGAATCACCATCACATCCTTCACTTTTGTCTACTAAAGACACGTTCTTAAGATTATTACTACATGCTGCAGTATCAAGACAAACCATATCTTTACTTCTTGCAGCCTTGATATCTTCATCCGGATCAAAGCAATTTGAGTTATTTCTGTGCAGTGAAACAAATTTATCTGTAAGAGGCTGAGCGGAAGCACATAGCAATTCATCTGAACCAGGATATGTGAGCTCATTGAGACTGGCAGAAATTTTAGGCTTTAATACAGAAGGTTCCTCAGTATCATGGAAAACAAGTTCATTAGTTGCAACATTCCATGTTTTATGACTTGCAGATAAATCCTTATCCTGCCGATCAGACTCATTTTCCAGCAAGGAACCAGATGTCTCTTCTGTTAAACATTCATCTGCATCGAATTGGTCATCAAAATCCAAAGCATGCACCCGACCTAGTATAGAGCTCATGCTAGTGGTTGATGAAACTTCAGCGTCTTCATTATCAGAATATTTATAATGATGTCCATTCTGGTAAGACCCTTTACCGGAATTAGGTCTATGAGAATCAATTGCCATAAATAAGTTCAAAATATTATCTTCACCTTCCCGCAAAACAGGTGTACTACCATCAGTTCCACCAATAATTGAATCTGAGAATGATAAATAGTTGGAAATGCAGCTATCTTCCATTTCGTTATCATACATAGAATCTCCAACAATTGACTCATCATTTTCTGCATTTAGGTCACTATAATCAGAGTGTATCCTATCATTGGCACTAATATATTCCCGTCCATTTCCTCGAGAGGTTCTGTTTTTCTCTCTTTCTTTCTTGCTAAAAGCTGAATATTCGCCAAAAGATTTGTCTGCATCTGAATCTGCGGCATTATCATCTTCAAGCTGATTCATAGATGAGCAACAAGACTCTTCTCCCACAAACTTGCTCTCAGCCTCATCAGACTCTTCAGATGAAGAATCATAGTTTGCTTCAGATTCTATGATTTTATTTCTCTATAGCATATGTAAGGATATATTAGCATCTCTAAGACAAGTGTAAATATTTTTTTTATAAGGAGAAAGAAAAGAGTGTAATATTTCCTACTAATGGTGAATTTAACCATACCTCTGTACGTTTTGATCTTGTTTCTTTGTACGAGTAATAACCAGAAGAACTCGAAAGGCTGCACTGTGATGTCTCCAAGCTTCGGCGAATGCCACCCACCATTTTTTTTGGCATGACTACCGTAGAGGTCACCAAGTCGAAGTCAGGAACCTAAAGCATACAAACAGGTTTATAGCAGCAGTAAAGGAAGTATAAAAGTTCTACAGCAATCCAGAGAACATAATAACCAGCAAAAGAAGCAGAAGTTCTTCAGAAGTAATTGAAAAATGTTACTTGATTAAAAAAAGGAGGACAAAAATGTCTGCAAGAAGATTTTTACCTTCAATTGTTTGGAACGAGCCTTATTTGAGAGTGCCCTTAAGCAAATGCAAACTTTTCGAATGTTCTTTTTCTCAACAACATCTGATGGGGAGAAGAGATCAATACCATTTAATCCCAGTATTTTGCAGATCTGCCAAAACCAGGGATTTTACAAAGCTATCACCTTTTGTCGGTCTCATTAAGGAGTTTTCTCCACCTCATAATAGCAGTATCATTATTTTTCCATTGAACTAAAGCCAAATCAAAAGAATTTACCTTCAAAAATGAGTCAACATTAGAGTATGGCATATATCTCCCACTGCATCTCCGTGAACCGAGTGGTTCATACTTCATATGTCTTAGTTCTCCACTTTTGGCTAATAGCATATTCCATAATTCTTTGGCGACTTCAAACCTACACAGGTTATCTCTTCCAGATGTTAAAATACAAGGCCATATTCCTTACGTAAGCTGCAAAATTCTTCAGAGTATAAAGTGATCTTATACTCCAGATTAGAAAAGATCAGACGCACATCCATGATTCAACGAAGGTGCAAGTAATGGACAATAAAGAGAAAGTAGTTTGAAATGGTTTGGTCATGTCCTACGTAAGTCTTCAGATGTACCAATCCATATATCGTTTCAACACAGCAAGGAGAACTCTAGGAACTTAAAGGGTTTACTTAACTTAGTGTCATTTCTGAGGTAAGGAAAAATAACCATTAGTATAGACAGTAGTCTAGTACGATATGCTTGACAGGACATCAAGAATATCATAGACTTCCAAGTGTACAGAGATGATGTTAACACCAAATTCAATAATCAATAGATTCTATTGGTAGCAAAAACTAAAAACTTGAACCAATTTTTCATTTGATTCCAAAACAAGAAAATATAACAAAGTAGGCGCAAAACGAGTAGAGAGTCTCCATAACCAATGAGTTTGCTAGTATAACCCCACTAACTGCAATTAAGCTTTTCCTCATCAAACACAACATTAACAAGCTACAAGCAAACATCAAATTAAGCCAAAAAGCAGAAAAATAGAAAATGCAAACAGTATCAAGATGCAAGAACTAGAAGAATTAATCACAGCATCATTAACAATGGGGTAAACTGGAATCCTCATTCTTTAACAATAAAATACCAAGACAGCTGGATAACCACTATTTAGAAAGTTAAAAAACCAAGAAAAGATAATGGGGAAAGGGGAAAAACTTACAGAAGATCCCCATCAGCAAGCAAATCAGAAATATGTAAGCGTTCATCCAACCTCATCTTCAGAACTTCCCCAAGCCATATTCTAGTTTGAGTCTGAAAAAACAGTAAAATCAACCACGAATTTCAAAAAGAACTAAAAGGGGTCAAAAAAATCCCCAAGAGAAAAAAAGGGTACAAGTCAAATTGACCTGCAAGAAAACATCATCAAGTTCTCGGAAGCTAGATTCAGCTGAAGCTTTTGAAGAATCCTCAGTGTAGCCGCCCATTTTTGTTTTTGAATCAGTCAAAAATAAGTGAATACTTCAGTTTCGAATCTACAGTGGGCATAATTTAAACTGAAAGCTTAGGAATTTGGCATTAATGGTGAAAATTAATGTGAGGATGGCGTAGCTGACGCGTATTTAAATTTTAGGGCAGATAAACAGTGAAGAGTTCTTGTGGACTGTGTTTTGCTTTTTAAGATTTGCTGAAAAACATCAGAGGAAAATAAAAAGAAAATAATTCACTTTTTGTTTTTTCTCTCTTTTTTCTTTCCTTTTCCAATTTTCCTGGTATGTTTGAAAGTAGACAAAATTTAAAATAACAACAGTCCAACTTTATGGGGCCACAACTTTTTTTAAATTTTATTTCGTAATCAGTGCGAACAAGTCACAAATGTTAACTAAATTTATGATGTTTTGATTGTTCAATCATATCATGAATAACAAGAAAATTTAATTTTCACGATATTTGAAATCTTTTTCTGAAGTTTATTGCATAAAGAGTTATGTTGATTTAGACGTTTAATATATCAAATAATTGAGCTAAAAAGAAGATTTTGCACAAGGGGAAGGAAGAATTCAAAATTATTCTCTTATCATTATATTTAGAGGAATATTTACATATAACCATTCAGAAATAC
Source organism: Solanum medicagineum (assembly GCA_026153255.1). Classification (NCBI taxonomy): domain Eukaryota; kingdom Viridiplantae; phylum Streptophyta; class Magnoliopsida; order Solanales; family Solanaceae; genus Solanum; species Solanum medicagineum. The sequence goes on along the minus strand of JAPFFP010000103.1, from coordinate 21,020,004 downwards.
CTTAATTATGCTCCACAGTTATAATTTGGGTAATTACATTTCGTAACTATAATTATAGCAACGTCTGTATAATTTGCGCAACATTTGTATATGTTTGTATAATTCTCTACAATTGGCAGTTTTTGTATAGGGTTTGTATATTTCGCGATATATTTCGTGCACATCCTTTGTATAATTCGTTATACAATTCACAGTATTTGTATATTTTGCTATAAAATTTGATTCACGCACAACTTTTATATAATTGCGCACAATGATTGTATAAATCGTGCGAATTATATAAAAGTCAAACGGTAGTTATAGCTAGATATTTGCCGCGAGCCGTAATTAATTCAAACTATAGTTACGTTAGCTTAATTAACTAATATATGCTTAGTTATCCACGTAAGTTTTCCTTATATTATACTGAAGTAAAGCTGTCGAAATGGACTTGGCCCAATCCTTTATTTAAGTAGGGTTGAACTAAAATTCTTAGCCAATTTAGAAGTGACTCTCAATTACAGAGCTTCTCTTGGCCCACTGATGTCGAAATGGGTTGTCTTAGCCCAACCTCTCTTTGGCCCAATTTCCATTTGATTTGGTTTGATGGCCCCATATTCCAATTCAACAGAGATTGGGCTTCTAACAACATAACAAATAGATCCATGATACAGCTCTTTGAATATGACTCGTGATGCCACCTATCAATAAATTTATTTTCAAACTTAATCATGAAATATCCCACCTTATTTCGAAAACCCAACAACCCCTTGAAGACAAAACTTGCATAAATGCCCCAACCTTGCACACTGCTAAGCAGCTACTATAGGTATATACAACCACTAACTTCTAACATAGTAATAATAGTTTAGTTCAGTACGTGGGATTCTACTGGGTATGTTGTTGTTGTAGTTAGCTCCATTTCTAGCTTCGGATTGATATGTCCTTATATGGTGCTTCTTGTATGATCAATCTAAGTATCATTTTCGAATATAATTCTTAACTTAACATGATATTCGTGTTCTCTTAACTCAATACAGCATGAATGGGCCTAGGCCCGAAACAGATGATACATGTCATGTCATGACTCATGAGCTTGGGTCATGACACAATACAAAATCTTAAAAGTTGAATTCATAATGTCTAAATTCTGAATCGTTGTACACCTCTTTGTCAATGCTCAATTGACATTTTGTGATTCATTCGGATATTTCAAATTTTAAAACTTGCTTTTTAAGCAATATTATGATCTCCAAAATTGAATTGGTTAATTCATAAAGACATTTATGAGAGATTTTGACTAACAATTCATTTGTTTGAAATAGATTCAAGAGGGTTTATACAGATGGTGCACTCTAAAAGCCTAAGCTAGTCCCATTTAAAAGGATTCCTATCGATGGCATGGAGGTTGAGTTTACACTGACTTTTTAATCATTTCTCCTGAACTATAGACTACATTTGTCGTAGGAAACACATCAACATAAGCTAAAATTCCTTCTCTGTCAATATCTTGATTGACACGAATCATGGCAACACCACCTGCATCCTTTATTGTTTGCCCTTTCTCAAGTCTTGTTACACCACCGCCTTTGTCACACACGACAACTTTGCCTTTAACATCAGTGTTATTCAATGATCCTGATGAACAGAGTTCAGCCTCTTCATTTAACAAGCTAGGATATACCAAGGAAAATAATGTATGAAGAAAGTCTGTAGGGTGAAAATTCGATTCACCAGTCATATTCTTGCCCATTCCTTAGTACAATCGTTGCCACTATCTTCCTATCATGGGTGCTAGTGCCAACTGTGAGAATCCAACATTTGAGTGGAGCATCGTTACGGGCAGAAGCACTCATGAAGGTACCCTTTTGGATTGCAGCAAAAGTGCCAACGGCCATACCATCATCATAAAAAGGAGCAGTCTATCCACCAATGGAGAGAGCGCGCATTGTCTATTGCAGCTAATGTGTCAATGTCGGAACAATGAGAGTCTGAAGACGCCTTGTACATGGCAATGTGAGCAAGATGAGCCGTGCCGGCTGCTGTGCTATTGACATTGCCAAACACATTTGCATCATAAACAAAGTTTCCAGCAGCTATACTTCACCATGACCTCCTTTTTCAACTTCTCACAATGAGCTTATTGTTCAACACTACATTCCCTGTGAATTCACATTTCACCAGTGGAGGTGGCATGTTTTTATAACTAAAAGACGGTCCAATGATCACACCTTTACCATTATTTCAAAATCAATCATTCTTTGCCATTTCTTTTACCTCGTAAGCTGACAATTTTGCCTTGAAGCAAGTTGCCACATGGTGGTATGAGTGTAATTCTCGATGACTCCTCTGAACTAGCAACTACTACCAGTACAAAAGAACTATAGTAGCTTTCCAGATCAGCTGAATTAGCCACTACTTGTATATCAGCCTTATTGGCATGAACAAGATTTATAAGTTTGCAAACCGGTCTGAGATTGAGCAATTATAAAATGAAAAATCAATCGGAAAGCAATAGACATGATACACATCGCCTAGTGAAGGAAAAGGTTCTTTAAACTATGAGTTGAGGGAAGAAGGATATTATAAACCAAGCTAGGAAAACAAAAACTGATATTTCTAATCCAACCTGCTTACTAACAAAGTTGTTGTCACTTTATCGTATATAGCTAAAGGTGGGAAGATACTAACCTCAAAGTTGGATTATCCTTTTACCCTTATGTCATCATTTATTTTCCATTATGCCATCTTTAAAGTTGATTAATTAATTAATTATTAAATTATAATCATGCCTTGTTATATTATATTATTAATTAAGTATTAAAAGTGGGAAGTTGTTAAGTCAAACATTAAATCTTAAAAATAACTTTTTTAACTTTTTAAAATTCTGAAATCTGCTATTTTTAAAAAGAAAATGTTAATTACTAGGAAGACTTTAGAAAATAAATGTTCTATTAATGTGTTTAACTCAATACACTTCCAAAATTAAATTGAAAAACGTAAATGAAATAATTTCTTTTTTTCATGTTAAGCTTTTGTCTTCTCAAGTCTTTTTGTCTTCTAATATACATATATATATGAAAATATGCTTTAAAAGATATAATATTATTTTACCCTTTAACTATTAATTAATTTCCTTGACATCATATTAAAGATTCAAATGTTAGTTTGAATTTGCTTTTAAACATGAGAATTTGAAGAGTTGAATGAATATATATTGTATTTCAAATATAGACCCAATTCATTCATCAATTCATGGAAAAATTAGAAACGTGTTTCTTTTTTTTTTTTTAAAAAAAGAAACCTATCCATAATTAACAAATACCTCACCCTCGAAAAAAACCATACAAAGTTATAAGCTAATTTAAGTTTTCATAGTAATTATTTACGTTAATTGTATATATCAATTATTGATTTTTAATTGTTTTTAATCATTTTAGAAATGTATAACTTTTGGAGAAGCTTGTGAAATATGAAAAGTTATTCTTTTCTATCATTTATTTTAGCTATTATTAGCATTTTATTACTACTTGTTGCTACTTTTAATATTGATTACTCTCATATTTTTCATATCCATAACCTCCAAATATTTAATTTATAATTTTAGAATATCTTTTAGTATTTCTCTAAGATTCCTAATGCCTAGTATTCCTACTATATAAATACATCTTTTTTGTTTCAAGAAATTCCTAATCAAGGTTAATCTTTTTCATTCTATAGTTAAAGTAGTAAAGCACTTACACCATTATTATGCTATTTGAGTCATGCTTTGATTTGACCTGATGAGGAGGACTCTATTTGATTGGTTATGTGATAAGGTGTCGATAAAAATTCAAAAAATTATCTATTGATTTTGTTTTTTTCCATCTACATTATTATGATTAAAGTCTTAAAAATAATGTGTATTATACTTTTTCTTCTCAGTTTCTTTTTGTGTTTTATCTCTATTATATTTCTTTTATTTAATTTCTATAAATTTCAAATTGTAATAAGTTTATATTTTTATTTGGGCAAATTTGTCATTTGCATTTGGTGTTTCTTATCAAACTTTTAAAGATTAATATGTAATTGTTAGATTCTATTACTTGTTATACGTATTATTTCTTTTATAGAATTTATCATTCTAATGAATCTATAAAAAAATATACGGGACATACGTGCAACGCACGTGTTCAGAAAGGGAGAAACATCATAAGAAGTTAGGAAGTAAACCAGAAATGTTGGATTGTTTAGGAGACCAAAACTGTATTATTTATTTCATTGGCTGGTTCAATTATTAGTTGAATCCTAATCATTTGAGAGCTTAGCTAAACTCCAACCAACAAATTCAAATATCAAACTTCAACACTACAGAAAGCCAAAATGAACTCATCATTCATGGGAACTTATAGCTACCTGTCGTTCTCAAAGATTACCGTAGCAATTGGACTCCTGACTAACTGTGAAGCTAGCCTTAGGTGGCCAGACAATCGTGTTAAGTAAACGTCTATGTCATATTTTTTGGAATACTTGTATTCGTTCATGTAATTTGAACTGCTTAGATAGATACTCAACTGATCGATGACATAGACAAGCCGCGGACCAATTGCTGTTGTTGAATTGACATGTCCTGCAAGCCTATGGGCAACATTAGTGGATATCAAGTGTGTTTGGTATGAGAAAATAAATCATTTTCTAGTGTTTGGTTGTCAGTTACCCGATGAGCAACAGGGGCGATGTCCTTTCTTTTGCAACTTGCAAGGATCTAGATATTATAAAGTAGGCTTGATATAGTGCTAGAGTTGGAGTAAGTTTATTTCACGTATGATCACTGAACTTCACAAAAATTCTCGAAAGTCAACTTTTAGATTCTGAATTGGTGTGATCTCATTGTATCCACAGGAGTTCCAAAGTGGCAACCATAAATCTATAAGTCAACTTAGCTTTTGTATCATAGCCAACTAAAATATTCATTGTTGAATTATTGCCTATATGATTCTCCTACTTTTCAGCTTAGAGATATTTTATTCTCCTTTCTGATTTATTAAACTTATCTTGACTAAGCACAATCTCCTGATCGAAAATCGTTGAAAATATGAGTTGCTTAACACTTACCGGGGGAAAATTAGTATATTATGTCATTTCTAGTTTATTGTGCTTATGGGTTTTTAACAGTCTCTCCACCTCTATGAGCTAGTGATAAGGTCTGCGTACATTTTACCTTCCCTGACTCCACTTGTGGGATTCCACTGGATATGTTGTTATTGTTGTTTATTGTGTTGGCAAGAGGTAAAAAAGGACAACGTAGTATTTATTTTTTGCAAATGAAATAAAAACAGAAGAAGAAGATACATTTATTTTGAAAATAGTTTTATTGCAAATGAAAAATCTTGATCAGTGTCACTGAGAGCATTTCCTTCAGAAAAATCGCACAGCGATTGGGCTCCTAACAATGTGTTTTTCAGAAATCCATCTGAGAGATCCTTGACTAAAAGTGGTATTTGGTATAGTAGCCAAAGGTGTAAATGTCACTTGATAGCTCAGTTTTTGTTTCACCTCTGAATAAACAAGTGTAGTAGGTTCAACTTTCACATCAATGCCTGGCGGTGAATCGATTTCAACTTTGTATGTTGAATGGGCTTGTCCTATGTTCGTCACAGTTCTTGAATATACCTGAGCTGTTGAGTTGACTCTGAATCGGATTGAAAATGATGGATAATTTAGTTGACCTTCTAAGATGCTAGTAATCTCTGAACAATTAGCTTTGCGCTGCAAAATGATTCCAACTTGTCTGGCCGTGTAATTTAAACCACACAGATAAGGTAAGTAATCGGATGGTTCTATGTCATATATCAGGCCGGGGTCATTTGCTTTTGATGGATTAACATGGCCTGCACCTGTGGAAAAAACATCAGCTGGAAGGTATGTTTCATCTTCGATTAAGTTGGATCTGAGGTTTAAAACATCGGCTGTTGTCATAATTGCTGACTTAATTGCAGCTGGAGACCAATCGGGGTGAGCACTTTTTAGTAGTGCTGCAACGCCACTTAGGTGAGGACAAGACATTGAGGTACCTGAGACCATGTTGAATCTCGAGTTGGTGTCTGTATAGTTTTCCAAGGAAATATGCCAAGCTGCTAGGATGTTAACACCAGGACCAATAATGTCCGGTTTTAAAATTCCAGGACTTGCATAATTTGGACCCCTGGAAGAAAATCCAGCAACCACTGGAGCACGATCATCTCCGATTATTGTTCCCTTGAAAACTATTGTTGCAGTAGGGATCAATGTTGAGTTTATATACTCTTTGATTTTTACACCATCTGCATAGCTAACGTGTGTCACCGGAAGGACATGTACCTCAGCCATTGTTATGTTAGCCATGTCTTCTGAATTCATAAGAATCATGCCAGCACCACCAGCTTCCTTCACTGCTTTTCCTTTATCAACTCGTCTCGTTATACCAACCTCACACAACACAATCTTTCCCACGACATTCGTGTTGTTTAACGAAGCAGGAGTGCAATATTGAGCATTTAAGTTACTAGCATTGTTTCCAGGATAGATAAGCGGCAATAGTGTTGGAGGAAAGTCACTAGGTTGAAAGGCTGATTCTCCGTCAAATTCTTGATTGTTTCCAAGAACAGCAGTGGCCTTGATTTTCCTATCGATCGTGCTTGCACCAACTGTTAAAATCCAGGGCGCTTCATTAGACAATGAAAATCTGGATGGCCCTGAATTTCCAGCAGCACAGCTGACAAAGATTCCCTTTTCCATAGCACTAAATGCACCAAGTGCAATGTTGTCTTCATAGAAATTGTTAGTCTGTCTACCAAGGGAAAGGGAAAGCACGTCGACTCCATCATCAATAGCCATATCCATTGCAGCCAAAGTGTCGCTCTCAGAGCACCTGAGTGCAGAGCACACTTTGTACACAGCAACATGAGCAAGAGGTGCAACGCCCACAGCTGTGCCATTAGCATTACCAAAAATGTTAGCACCTGGCACGAAACGTCCAGTAGCCGTGCTAGCAGTATGTGTACCATGCCCATTCTCATCCCATGATGTCTCGTTCCCCGATGACTGGAAGTACCTGGCTCCTATGAGCTTGTTGTTACACTTTGTCACATTAAATTCACACTTACCCTTCCATTTAGCAGGGGGAGGTGGCATCCCATCATCGTTAAACGAAGGGTGGTCCGGGAAAATCCCCGTGTCAATAACTCCAATAATCACACCTTTCCCATAATTTGAGTCATTCCAGAACCCCATGTTCTGGTGCAACCCCAAGAAGTTGACACTATGAGTAGTGTATAAATCAAGTATTCTCTCGGGTCGTGCTGAAATAAATCCTTCCATTTTCTCCATTTCCTTCAGGTCATCCGGGGACAACTTAGCTGCAAAACCTGTTAGAACATTGCGATATGAATAAATCAAACGTGGCGCCTCACGAGAACTATCTGAAGTTGTTGCAGGCAAGAAAGAAAGATACCAGCTATCTAAATCTTGATATCTGGTACCTCTATCGCCATCCGGAAGTTCGCAATGAACAATATAGATTTGTGAATTGTTCTGTTCTTCATCTTCTTTAGGCCTTTGATAAACAGGATGTTCAGTTGCACTAGCGGTGAACATAAAGTACACACAAATCAGCCCAATTATAATGACAATTGACCTGAATTGAGCCATGACAACTTTAAGAAAAATGAATTTAAATTATATCTACAATGGAGGGATGAAGTTAGAAAAATAATGTACCTAAAAGATTTGGAATTTTGATTAAGGCTATATATAGTCATTGAAATTTATTTATTTATTTTTGCTGGTCAGAAGAAATGATAGATTTGTCAAACAGTCATGCCTGGAGATTCTTGGATTAAATTAATTAAAAATGGAAATTGAATTGGTCATTAACACGCTAAAACAGTTTTATTATATTTTAATTCTCTTTTTTATAATGAAATTGACATAGCAACAACATATAGACATGAAAAAGTCGTTCTACGATATTAATATTTTATACAAGTAATGTTTAATTCAGTTGGGCGCACCTTAATTAATACACCAGAAAATGTAGGTCGGTAGATCGTGTTGGGAAAATATGGAACCACAAAAATAAATATGGCGCAATAATATGAAAAATGGGAAAATCACGACACCCAATAT
>JAPFFP010000103.1:20983605-20993697 GCA_026153255.1 Solanum medicagineum | reverse complement strand
CTATAAAACCTGGTGTCGTGTTATTTCATTATTTCATTAATTCCTTCTTGTGAGGCCATCCAAATTCCTAACAAAATTATTATACAAAGAAGAACCATGGAAGAAAAGAGAGGTCACCAAGTGTAAATGTGACTAGTGGCGTATCCAGGGTCCTTGTATTCATGTGAATTCATGCTTCTCTTTCGAGATCATATATATCTTAAGTCAACCTTTTTCATAACAAAGCACACATCCTCTCGAAATCCTAGATTCGCCTAAATTGAACTATATTCTATGAAGTTGAAGCTTTTGCAAAAGACTATCCTCTGTACGTTTTCTCTTGAACAGTTTAAGTAAAGATGTCTTGGGACAAGTTTAGTTACATTTGGATACAATGAACCTCTTTCTAAATACAAATGTTTAACTGCTAAATCACTTTGTAATAAAAAGTTGCAAATATTCTGTCTAAATGGAAAAAAAAAAAAAAAAAACTAGCTTGATATTAAATACTAGTTGTTTTCAAACACATGCAGCTACTTAAGATCTGCTTGGAAGAATTTAAATTTAAATTAGCGGACAGAAATATACTATATGTATTTAATCCATAAATAATAACGGTATAATTAATGCATAGTCTATTAACTAATTTTATGGATTCTTAGGCCAATTTCATTTTTTATTATAATAATGGCACTAGTAATAATGCATGGGCTACAGATAAATAGCAAGTAGCAACAATGCTTTCTACAATTCTTGTTTTTTAGTGAAAACTATAACAAAGTTAAAGTTTGTGAATTTAATTTCATTGCAAGACAAAACGTGAATCATGCATGTAGTAATTGATCCGCTTCAATTGCGGAAATTGGACTTTCGTGGCAGGGGCGAGTTCACATGGTCCGTGTCGGGTGCTCGAGCACCCATTGACCCCAAACTTTTTTTATGTATTTATATAGAAAATATGTAAAAATTGTATAAATATAAGGATAAACACCTATTGAACAAGAAGTTTCGTGGGTGCTTTGGTTCTGCACACTTTCCTAAGGTTCAGAGTGAGTTGTTAGGCGAGGGATTGAATCCCACTGGCAGTGCTACCTTATTTACCTTAAAATACACCTGCCAGATGAGCACTCACAGTCTTTAATTTCTTGATTCGCCACTGTTTCATGGTCTTTTGACATGTAAAGTTGGTATGTCCTCGAGGGCAAAGCTAGTAGTCAATATTTTCGTCAACGGTATTCATATTTTTAGAACATGGGTCGATGATTTTTGTATCAAGAGTATTTAATAATTGATATATATATATATATATATATATATAACCGAGTGGCGGAGCCACATGTTTTTTAGGGGTGTTGACCGACGGCCCTTCATAGAAAAATTATACTCGGTGTAGGAAGATAAACTTACTTTTTAATGTATATATGTTACATATTGACACTCCTTGATTTCTTCATGAATTCACTTCTTTATATGTTGACACTCCTTAATAAAAATTCTAGCTCCACCACTGATTTAATCTATATATTTGAAAAAAATTTCCGACGAAAGGTGTTCATCTTATTACTCTTGGGTGAATGTAGTTGCATCATTGCCCACATAAAATTCTGCTTAAACCCAATTTGTTTTTCTCAAATAATATATTTGTATTTCTAAATTTATTAAATATGTATAAATATCAAATTTAAAATCTAGTTATTATCACATAAAATTGTCATGATAAAATTCAAAATTTTAATATAAAATGTATATACTTGGCAAAAAATTTCTCATTTGTCCACAATATGTTAAAAAAAAAAAAGAAAAAAGAAGAAGGTGTCCATGTGAATTAATTACAACGTTATTTCGACGAAATTCATAGGAATGTCTTTATTGTTTTTTAATTGTCCTATTAACAAGTTTTAGCGTGGACGTACTAATAACTTTTTGAAGTCACCAAAGGCTTCGACTTTCTTTTTAGGATAATATCAGCTTTTTTATTTGATTAATTCTTCTTTTTATAAAGGAATGGTCATTTGAACTTTCATTCTTATCTTGTGTTTGTCTTTAATTTTTGTTCATCATGGTAAATAACTTTTACGTGCGAACATGAATTTATATTTTCACATCATAATATTTTAATATATTTTTTATTTTTTAAAAATAGAAACTAATTTCTTGATTATTTCTTTTGGTATTTGATCTGTAAACAAGAAAATACTAATTCAAAGATATTTATACCATTATATATAATGTAACAAAATATTATATACAGGGTGGGAAGTGGGGTTCGGGAGTGACCGGTGTGGAATGATAAAGGGGTGAGGGTTTGGAGTGTTGGGCTTGAACTTGAAATGTCATTTATGAAATTGATTTTTCTTATTTCTATTTAAAAAATCATATTATAAGAAACTTGTTTCTTCTGGAAAAAATTCTTTTCAAAACATTTTGACTAATAATGAAGATGAAACCAATTTATTTTGAGAAAAAGAAAAAGGTAGAATGATACTTCACTTAAGAAAAAGTTTTTAATGTTACCCAATATCCCTTTCTTTTCTATTTTAGATCCGAACTTCAAAACTATAGTCAATCAACGAGATTCAAAATATCAAAGACTTGAAAATTTACGAGATGTGAAATCGTACTTTAAAGTTGTTCATGCCCTTATTAACAATCAAGACGTAATGACAACAATCTATTTCTTTGAAAATGTGAAGAAAATTTAAGAAAAAGTCATACTTATAGGTTAAATATTTGATACTATTAAAATGGTGATTTTTGGATATTTTTATATTACTTAGAATATGTAATATTTTTTATTTTTGGAAAAAGTTAGTAATTATTTCACAACCTTCATAGGGCTTTTCCTAATTTATTTCGTTGACCCGTTACGTCAAGCGTCCACATCATATTTCTTATATTATAGGTCATATTAATTAAGACTGACTTTATTGCACGACTAATATACTCCTTCCATTTAAAATTTACTAGTTACATTTTTATTCATGAGAGTTAATTTGACTAATTTTAAAAGTTAAGTTGAATAAGATTAATTTAATATTTTAAAATTTTAATTCAGATATTCGAAAAACTATATAAAAAAATATATTATATGTTGCAATTTTGCTCTTATATTAATATGACGAAATAATACATCGTAAAATATTGGTTAAAGTACATATAGTTTGAATCTCGAGAAGGAAGACGTGACAAGTAAAAGTAAACAGAGGAAGTTATTTGGCATAATATATAAATATGCCCTTTAAGTTGGCTTCAGTAAACTTAATCCTCCAACTTTGAGTATGCATAAAAAGACACATAAACTTATATAAAGTTGAACAAATAGGCACATTCGCCCTACGTGGCATCCTGCATGACAGTTTTGTATCCTAAGTGGCGTTCGACATGTAGGATGTGTAGTTTTAGTTGTTCAATTTTATAAAAGTTTAAGTATCTACTTGTGCACATCCAAAATTGGAGAGCGTAGATGCTAGCTCAAGCTAAGTTAAATGACATATTTATGTATTATGTCGAGTAATTTTTTATGTATTTTTACTATTAAAATTCCGTGAAATTTCCAATAGCTCATCTTGTCAAAAATTCATCTTTATGATCATTGGACGTCGTTTCACACAGATTTTGAAAATTGAGATCGAAAATTAGCAATTTTTTGATAGTACAACAACAACTAATCACCACTCTCTAACACCCCCCATTGTCCACCCCGCACCCCTTCCCTAGGCCCCTCACTCTCCGCGACTCACGCCCCCCTCTCGCCTCTGCCTCCGCCCCCACCCCCACCAACCCTTGTCCCACTTGACAAAAATGGGAACTTTGGGCAATTGACCCTTACATACTCAATATGTTGTACTAGTCACTTTCATACCAGTGGCCTTTTTTTTTTCCTTCCCTGACATATGTTACTATTCCACAATAATGATACTAACCAAACAAAGGGCCATCTTGTCATAAACAATCAATAAGCCTTCGACTGTGAGTTCATCAAATTGGTTTTTAGCAAGTGGAAGAAAATAAAAATAAATGTGAATAGTTCAAGAATAAAGCACTGGACATATAGATAGCTCTAAATATCAATAGTTCATCAAATTCATTTTCCAATTACTTTATAGTAGACATGGGATTCTTGAAAATTCTTCTTATTTTCATATTTTGCTCTTTCCCATGGCCTAGTATTCAGAGTGATTTTGAGACTTATATAGTCCATGTTGAATCACCGGAAAACCAAATTTCTACTCAATCATCGTTAACGGATTTAGAGAGCTATTACCTTTCTTTTTTGCCTAAAGGTACAACTGGAATTAGCTCGAGGGGAAATGAAGAGGCTGCAAGCATGATTTACTCCTATCACAATGTGATGAAAGGCTTTGCAGCAAGATTAACTGCAGCACAAGTGAAGGAAATGGCGAAGAAACACGGCTTTATCTCTGCTCAGAAACAGAGGATTTGGTCCTTGCACACTACTCATACTCCATGCTTTCTTGGTTTGCAACAGAACATGGGCTTCTGGAAGGATTCCAACTATGGGAAAGGCGTCATCATCGGAGTTATAGACACTGGAATTCTCCCAGACCACCCTTCATTTAGCGACATTGGGATGCCTCCTCCGCCTGCTAAGTGGAATGGAGTCTGCGAGTCCAATTTCACCACAAAGTGTAACAACAAGCTCATTGGAGCGAGGTCTTACCAACTTGGCAATGGTTCCCCCATAGATGAAAATGGACATGGTACACACACAGCAGGCACAGCTGCAGGAGCCTTTGTGAAAGGTGCTAATGTATTTGGGAATGCTAATGGCACTGCAGTTGGAGTTGCCCCTCTTGCACACATAGCCGTATATAAAGTGTGTAGTTCTGATGGCGGTTGTTCTGACAGCGATGTTTTAGCTGCCATGGATGTAGCTATAGATGATGGTGTAGATATTCTTTCAATCTCCCTTGGTGGAAGTACGAAACCATTCCATGATGACAGTATTGCTCTTGGGGCGTATAGTGCAACGGAAAGAGGTATTTTTGTAAGTGCCTCTGCAGGCAATAGTGGTCCATCGCCTCGTACTGTAGCAAATGAAGCCCCGTGGATTCTCACAGTTGGTGCCAGTACTCATGACCGAAAACTGAAGGCTACTGTTAAGCTTGGAAATAGCTGGAAATTTGAAGGAGAATCTGCTTATCATCCAAAGACTTCTAACTCAACATTCTTCACTCTATATGATGCTGGAAAGAATGAAAGTGATCAATTTGATGCCCCTTTTTGCCGTCCAGGCTCGCTCACTGACCCCACTATAAGCGGTAAGATAGTCGTGTGTTTACGAAGTGGTAGTCTTCACAAGGTTGATCAAGGACAATCCATAAAGGATGCTGGAGGTGTTGGCATGATTCTCATCAATGAAGAACAAGAGGGTGTGACTAAATCAGCTGATGCTCATGTCCTTCCTGCATTGGATGTTTCAAATGCAGATGGAAAGAGAATTCTTGCCTATATAAACTCAACTTCAAAACCGGTTGCTTCAATCACTTTCCATGGAACTGTAATTGGAGACAAAAGTGCTCCTACAGTTGCTTCATTTTCCTCACGAGGACCAAGCGTAGCAAGTCCTGGCATCTTAAAGCCTGACATAATCGGTCCTGGTGTTAATGTCCTTGCTGCTTGGCCTACCGCTGTGGATAACAACAAAAACACAAAATCAACATTCAATGTTATATCAGGAACCTCGATGTCTTGCCCTCACCTTAGTGGCGTAGCAGCTCTGCTGAAGAGCGCTCATCCTGATTGGTCTCCTGCAGCTATTAAATCCGCAATTATGACAACAGCTGACACATTAAACCTCGCCAAGAGTCCAATACTAGACGAAAGGCTCATTTCTGCTGATCTCTTTGCAATTGGTGCAGGACATGTTAATCCATCAAGAGCAAGTGATCCAGGATTAATTTATGATACACCATTCGAGGACTACATTCCTTATTTATGTGGTTTGAACTACACAAATCGGGAAGTAGGTAAAGTGTTACAACGCAAGGTGAATTGCTCGGAGGTGAAAAGTATCCCTGAAGAGCAACTAAACTACCCTTCATTTTCCATCAGACTTGGATCAACTCCTCAGACATATACCAGAACCTTGACCAACGTTGGTGAAGCCAAATCATCGTACAAGGTGGAAATAGTTTCACCAAAAGGAATTGTCGTGAAAGTTGAACCCTCCACACTGAATTTCTCAATGCTGAACCAGAAATTGACATACCAAGTGACATTCTCGAAGACAAGTAATATCTCAACTACCAGCGATGTTGAGGGATTCTTGAAGTGGACTTCTAAAAGGCACTCTGTAAGAAGTCCAATTGCAGTTACGGTGATTGCTGAATGAAACTAAAATGCTTTCGATATAAAATGTAAAATAAGTGCGGAGAGTACTCACAATTAATTGTGATGGATTCCTGTTTCTTTTCACTACATGTTTTATGTTAAAAGTATGATTGTATTTGGTCTCAGTGAGACTGTGTTTAGCAGTATCTTTTTATACATTGAGAATCAAATAATTTTTGGACCATCATTTTTTTTTCATGTCTGATGTTTGATGAACCTGGTTCACGTACCATGTTCAATTCCTGCTGAGAATGTTTCTGTAACTATTCTTTATCATTTGGTGCATGCTCCTGAACCTTGTTCACTTTGTCATAATAAAAACAACTAGTGACTCCAATAAAGTTGAAGAAAATCTATCCCGATTTTAGCGTCACATTTGATTAGTAACAAATAATAAATGAAAATATGGATCTAAAATTTAAGATAATGTAATTTATTTGATGTTACATTGAGGTAGGTACCCACAGGAAGGGAGGATGGACCACCAAATTTAATAATATCATGATATTTTCCTTCAAGGAAAAATATCGTAAGATGACTAATGGTGAGTTATCTATCTTTTTTGCCTAAAACTACAACAACTAGCTCGAGTGGATCAGAGACAAAGAGCCAGCTAGCATGATCTATTCGTATCGCAATGTGATGAAAGGCTTTGCAGCAAGATTGAGTGCATCACAAGTGAAGGAAATGGAGAAGAAACACGGCTTTGTCTCTGCACAGAAACAGGGGATGTTGGCCTTGCACACTAAGGATTCCAACCATGGGAAAGGTGTGATCATCGGAGTTATAGACTTCTTACCTAACGAAGAATTAAATAGTACTATGATCGTCGAAAAAACGAAATCAAGAAGAAAGGTTGTGTTGGGAAAACGCAGACAGAAAACAAAATATATATGATAAAAAATAATGGGAATAAAATGGGAAAAATAAAGATACCATGAAGTTTACGTGGAAATCCTTTTAAATAAGAAAAAAAACCGCAGGCTAAAAGTAGCGACTGATATCACTATAATAAAAAAAATTTATAGTGGATTGTCACGAGTACAATACTCACAATGATTACTGTACACTCAAAAGAAATAACCCTCTTTTAATTTCTCACCCTACAAATATATCGTTCGTATTCTATTTTTTTCTTCACAGTTTATCATCACAGAAAATACTCTCTACGTTTTTCCCTCTATCTTGGTGTATTTACAAATGAGCAAAAGTTCTCATATTTATAGGAAGAGAAATACACATGCCTGTGTCACTGAGGATATAGGCAAATGTAAGAAATTTTAACTTTTTTAATGTGAACAGATCTTTTTGGACGGTTGGGAAAATGTGTGTGAAGATATTTTTTTGACCGGTTGGCTATATCTCTAAACCGTGGCAATTTTTACCAAAAGGAAGATAAAACATCTTCCAACTCATGGACCTGACCTTATAGGTTGTGTAAGGATGGTAAACGTACAATAACAACAACAACAAATTCAGTGAAATCTCACAAATAGAATCTGAAGAGGATAGAGTGTGCGCCGATCTTATCATTGTGGGGTCCAGCTTCTTTTACAATTTCAATATTGGCAGCTTCTTTTATAATTTCAACATTGGCTGCTCCATTGGCTGCCAATTTTTCAAAGTAGGCAACCAACTTTGAAAAATTGTGCATGTGCAGATCTTTTCCTATATAAGGAGCTCTTCAGCTCCTTCATTTAACATTCAAGAAAGAGAGAAAAAATGCAGAGAGCCCAGAGAGAAAGTGAAGATTTTTCTTCTGTGAGGTATACCATAAACTATAAAATAAAATAGTGTGTGAAGAAAAATTAGAGTGTGTGCTTAGGAAATATTTTTTCCTAAAAGAAAAGTGTGTCCACTATTTTTGGTATTTTACTCTGAGAGCCTACTATCTGTAATAGTAGAAGAAATTATACACTTGTGTCTACTATTTGTAAGAGTAGAAGAAACATAATAGAAGTGTTGATTTGTGGACGTAGCCCAAAAGTGTTGGGTGAACCACGTTAAATATTTGGTATCATTATTTTCCCATTTTTCATATTATTGTACCATATTTATTTTTGTGTTATTCATTATTTTTTTCCAATAAACTAGTATCAGAGCCGAGGTTCTGTCTGAGTATGCTCTTTGGTTGTAGCATAGTTTGAACTTGCACATCAGAAAAGAATTACTTTGGTAAACAATTTTGCGGGAAAAATAATGGAAGCCAACACTAGTAGAATGGTCACTTTGAATGCCACTAATTATGCCATTTGGAAAGGAAAAATGGAAGATCTACTTTATGTTAAGAATTTTTGTCAACCAGTCTTTGCCACTAAAAAGCCTGAAAATAAAACAGATGAAGAGTGAAATCTGTTGCATAGACAGGTCTATGAATTTATTAGATAATGGGTTGATGATAATATGTTGCACCATATTTCTGGGGAAACACATGCTCGTACCCTATGGGAGCATCTTGAAAGTTTGTATGCTCGGAAGACTGGGAATAATAAAATGTTCTTGATAAAGCAGATGTTGAGTTTAAAATATATTGATGGTTCCTTGATGACAGATCACCTGGATAATTTTCAAGGAATCATGAACTAGTTGTCTGCTATAGGCATTAAATTTGATGAAAAAATTCAAGGCTTGTTTCTACTTGGTTCCCTAACAGATTTATAGGAAACATTTAGAATGTCATTATCAAATTCTGCTCCTGATGGTGTGATCTCTATGGATTTTGCCAAGAGCAGTGTGTTGAACGAAGAGATGAGAAGAAAATCTCAAGGTTCTTCTTCGTCAGATGTCCTAGTAGCAGGTTCTAGGGGGAGAAACAAAAATCGTGGTTCTCTGAATAGAGAACACAGCAGGAGCAAATCTAGAGGCAAACTTAAAAATGTTGAGTGCTATCATTGTGGTATGAAAGGGCACACAAAGAAGTTCTGCCGGAAATTGAAAAGGGAGAACGGAGAAAAAGAAGAAAAAGAAGAAGGCAATGAAAATTTCCTTGCCACCATTGCCATCGAAGATCTTCTCATTGTCCTTGATGCTGATCTGATAAATATTTCTTGTGATGAGTCAAGCTCGATTGTGGATACTGGAGCTGCATGTCATGTGACATTCAGGAAAGATTTTTTCTCTGCCTATTCTCCAGGTGACTTTGGAACCTTGAGTATAGGTAATGAGACTGTGTCCAAAGTGGCTGGTATTGGTACAATCTGTTTAGAAACTAGTGTTGGAACTAAACTAGTTCTAAACAATGTGAAGTACGCACCTAATGTTCGTCTACATCTCATTTCTGTTGGGGTATTAGATGATGAAGGATATGTCAGTACCAACGGTGGAGGAAAATGGAAACTCATTAAGGGTTCCTTGGTTGTGGCTCGTGGCGAAAAACATCATGGTCTATACTGGACTACGGCTTCTACTTGTACCAATATAGTGAATGCAGTTGAAGACGATAAATCTTCAACGTTATGGCACAAGAGACTCAGCCACATCAGTGAGAAATGACTCAATGTTCTAGCCAAGAAAAAATTGTTGTCAGATTGCAAAAGTGCTAAATTAGAAAAGTGTGAGCGCTGGAAAGCAAAATAGAGCTTCTTTCAAGACTAACCCTCCTTCAAGAAAGACAGAGTTGCTTGAATTGGTGCACTCTGATTTATGTGGTCCAATGAAGTCAAAGACTTTGGGTGGTGCCCTTTATTTTGTCACTTTCATTGATGATTGCTCAAGAAAACTTTGGGTCTACGTCTTGAAGACTAAAGACCAAGTGCTAGG
>JAPFFP010000103.1:20959698-20975075 GCA_026153255.1 Solanum medicagineum | reverse complement strand
CTGCTCCCTCTTCGTTCCTCGCTTTTCCTTGTATTTTCTTTTTCCCCTTTTTTTTTTTTTTTTTTGGGGGGGGTGGGGGGTGGGGGTGGGGAGTCAAGTCATCCCGACTTTCTTTCTTCCATATTTCTTTTTGTATGGATTCCTCACCTTCTTCAAAGATGTGCTTATTATTTATTCGTAGAGTAATTTCATAAACGGCAAACATATAAATCCTATTTATACTCAATATCTATAGTTTGGGCAATTACATTTAATAACTATAATTATAGCAGCATTTGTATATATTTGTATAATTTACTATATAATTCACAGTTTTTGTATAGCGTTTATATATTTTAGTATATAAAATTCATGCATAACGTCGGTATAATTCGCTGTTAATTGTTGTTTATATATTTCGCTATACAATTTGATTAGCACATAGCTTTCGTATAATCGCACATAACATTTGTATAAATTGCACGACTTATACAAAATTCAAACTTTAATTACAGCTAAATATTTACTGCAAACCCTAATTAATTTAAACTATAATTATGTTAGCTAATTAACAATTACATATTTACTTATCCCCATATTTTTGTCCTTGTTATTTGTACTAACTTTTTCTAATAAAACCCATGTTGGACCCATGAACCGGAGTAGCCCAGTCCAAAAGTTAGCTCATTCTAGAATGACTAGATTGTGTCAGGCGTCGACTTCTCCTCTGTTTTTCTAATGACCAAAACTCTGAATATAAAAGGAGTGAAAAAATGGCGTTTTTGAGATCAATTGTGACCACAAAAACTACCGCCATTGCTGCTGCTATTCCAGCTGCTGCTTTTGCTGTTTCTTCCATTTCTTCAACTTCGCACTTCGAACGTCCGTCGAAAAATCTAAAATTTGGCTCAATTTATAATTCAAATCCGATTTCCCAATTAAGTTTCGCGAAGAATCTACAAAAACCCAGTCCTCCTTCAGCTCTTCATATGGATGCGCCCTCTTCCAATCAAAAAACTTCCTCCGAGGTAATAATTTATTCCTCAGCTCTTCTATTTTTGTTTATTTGTTGCTGATTCAACATATAAGAAACTGGAGAATCTTACAGCCTCAATTGGTTGTAGATCTTACTTATAATGCAATTTCACACCTTGTGATGGACCTGCTTCTTTTAATTTTAGATCCACCTATCCTTTCCTTAATCCACAATACAACAATAACAACAGAACTAGCGGAATCTCACAAGCCCCGTGTGAGGAGGGTAAAATATACGCGGAGCTTATTACTAATTCATAGAGAGGCTGTTTTCAGTAAACCCTCGTCTAAAAGAATAGAGTGTCATAAGCAGAAGGCACTAGATATGAAAAAAAGGGAAAAGGAGAATTACTAATAATGAAAAGCGAATGCTCATATGTAAATATGATAATAGTAAACAAATATAAGACGAGTAATGACAACCTAGGAGGTAGAGACATCACTTCTCCTACTATATGACAAAGTCATATATCGGCCTACTCATACTAGGCTATTAACCCTCTACCCTGGTACGCAACCTTCACAATGACAAACTAATATATTTGTTTGTTTGTTTGTTTTGGTGTATTGATTCGGCAATAGTTCTAATTTAAGTAATGTGTTTTTTCATTTGCAGAATGGAGTTGTTTTGCCTGAGTTGCTGGTAAGTTCTT
The DNA here is from genome assembly GCA_026153255.1 of Solanum medicagineum. Classification (NCBI taxonomy): domain Eukaryota; kingdom Viridiplantae; phylum Streptophyta; class Magnoliopsida; order Solanales; family Solanaceae; genus Solanum; species Solanum medicagineum. The sequence goes on along the minus strand of JAPFFP010000103.1, from coordinate 20,973,408 downwards.
CCTTGGAAATTTTTCTATGTTATTTTTGTTGAGAGGGAAAATGAGAAAATTGTTGGTGTTCTTTTTGCATATCCGGAGTTGTATTGGTAAATTAATAGAGATTCTTGTACTGGTAAAGAAGTCTAATTATGGTAAATTTGGTAACTTTGTACTTTGGGTAGTACTACATATAGTACTACATTTGATATAAGGAAATGTACAATCATAGAGTAGTACGACCAATCTTTTTCTCCTCTGCTTTTAGGTCGATCAAGTAACATCTTAGGTGAGAAGAGATGAACAAGAGCCTTATATAATGCTGCTACAAACAATATTCACCTGTCAATAAAAATCTGTAGTTCTGCTTTTGAATTATATTGCCATAATACGAGACTCGAGAGGGTTCTTTTTCTTCTTGATTAATTGCTTAGGTACATTGATTGTGTTGGCTGTAATGTATTAATTTGTCAAGGATGATGAACTTTAATGGGGCTTTTCCCCTTATAATCTTGATGGCTTAATGTAGTCCATATTTGTTGGTTATTAAAGCTTATAGTTTTGGGGGTTTGCATTTGTTTTTATTGGTTTCTGTGAATTGATACATCATATTGCATGGTTTTTGCTGTTTTCCATGTTGAACTGATTTTGTTGACTAATTGCTGACAGACAGAGTTTATGGTAGACATGTCGTGTCAAGGCTGTGTTAATGCAGTCAAGAGCAAATTGCAGACTGTTGAAGGTAAGCTCTGAAAAAATGTCATGCCGTGTCATGAGGCTTTTTGTGTAATCCAACAGTTTGTTTTAGTTTGAAAGAGATCTTTTTTGTGTCTTTTAGGAGTTAAGAATGTGGATGTGGACCTCGATAATCAAGTCGTAAGGATTCTTGGATCTTCACCTGTGAAGACTATGATGGAAGCCTTGGAGCAAACAGGTCGAAAAGCCCGTCTGATTGGACAAGGAGTACCGGATGGTATGTTCCAATCTTAAATCTATATGTATCTATCATTTTTCCTCAGCATATAAAAAATATTGTGGAGCATTATGTCTTCACAGGACAGCTATTTTAACTGGATGAGCAGAGCTATGTATACTTATGGTTGTAGTATATGATGATGGCAGTGCTGAAGGTTAAGAAGGTTTCCGAAAAGAGATATTATGCAGTTCTCTAATGAGCTTCAGCCTTCTCAGATTTTCTGCTTTATTTCTAATGCAATGCATCTAACGTTTGTTTATGTTGAACCATCCGTGTAGATTTCCTTATATCTGCTGCTGTTGCTGAATTCAAAGGGCCAGCTATTTTTGGTGTTGTTCGCTTGGCTCAAGTCAATATGGAATTAACTAGGATTGAAGCAAACTTCAGTGGCCTGTCACCTGGAAAGCATGCTTGGTCAATTAATGAATTTGGTGATTTGACAAAGGGGGCAGCTAGTACGGGGAAATTGTACAGCCCAGTAAGTAACATGCAAAATTAGCATTTATTTATGTTGAATATGTTAGACTGCAATGTATTTTATCCTTGCATTGAGAAAGAGAGAATCGCGATCCATAACATTAATTAAGCAATCATGTTTCAACTCATCTCACTTGAGGATGCTTTAAGTGCTTGGACTATGATAGAAATACTTTTATGGGGTCTGTTGTCAATGAAATGCATGTACTACCATTCTGTTAGTTATGGAATCGTTACTGTCTGGATACTAGATATCGTTTGTCTAGATACCTGTGAAATTTTTCCTTTCTCTTTGTCCTCTGAATGGTGAAATAAGCATCTATCAGGTTTGTTATGTTACATTTTTCTTTATGTTGGACTGTCAAATGGAGCCAAATATATGATAAAAGTTCTAATGTATGATTGGTTTCCTTATGTCTAATGTATGTTGCACCCCCACAGACTGTTAACTGCACTTATGTGTTTTAACATTATTCAGCCGGTGGGTGACCTGGGAACTCTAGAAGTTAATGAGAGAGGTGAAGCATTTTATTCTGGTGCTAAAGAGAAGCTAAGAGTTTCTGACCTGATTGGGAGAGCTATAGCTATATATGCAACTGAAGATAAATCAGATCCAGGGCTTACAGCAGCAGTGATAGCTAGAAGTGCAGGAGTTGGTGAGAACTACAAGAAACTCTGCACTTGTGATGGTACAACTATTTGGGAAGCAACCAACAAACTCTGAACAGTTTACTATATTTAGAATCTTTTGTCATTGTATACTACGTCTGTATCATTTTCACAATCAAGAAGCTTTTAAGCTGCATGGAGCAGGCTAATGTAACAAAATAAATGTCATCATTTGTTGATCTATCATTTCTTTGGTTCCTATTTAACAATTTCTCCATTTCAATGAGAAAAGCTAGTGACTTAAAAACTTCAAACAAAGCATCAAACTCAAATTCCAGTCGTGTTGAATACTGAAAATGCAAGTGATGAATTTGAAACCCCATATTGCACACCAGGGTCACTCAGTGACCCTGCCATAAGAGGAACGATAGTCATATGTTTGGCAGGTGTTGGTGTTACGAGGGTTGAAATGGACAAGCTGTCAAGGAGGGCTCGATCTTACCTTATCAATCGTAATTGTACCAAACCTCTACCAATTAACAACCATGAAGAAAATAAGAGTTAGAGAATTTTTTCCTACCGTCAAAATTTGTAACACACTTTATTATGATATTTGATATTACGGATGAAGGGAAAATTATAAAATCAAGAACAAAGTTGAATTATCAACCTCAATCTTTCTTTTACCAATGTATGAACAAACAAAAAGATATATTAGCCTTCCGTAAGGAACTTGAAGTATGTTTCTCTCGTCTTTATATCTGCTCAATAACACTTGATAGTTCACCCATGTGATTTTACTTTGTCAATCGTATTCCTCCTTTTGTATGGATTCCTCACCTTCTTCAATAAAACCCGACCCATGAACCGGTGCGGCCCAGTCCAAAGAAGTAGAGGAGTATTTATGGGTGGCCCAATAAAACTTAAAACAGCCCAATTAGCTCATTCTAGAATGACTAGATTGCGTGAGAGTTAAAAGATGGCATTTTTGAGATCAATTGTGACCGCAAAAACTACCGCCATTGTTGCTGCTATTCCAGCTGCTGCTTTTGCTGTTTCTTCCACTTCTTCATCTTCGCACTTTGAACGTCAATTGAAAAGCTACAAAAAACGAGTCCTCCTTCAGCTCTTCATATGGATGCACCTTCTTCCAATCAGAAAACCTCCTCCGAGGTAATACTTTATCCCTCAGCTCTTCTATTTTTCTTTTTTTGGGACTGATTCAACATAAAGAAACTGGAGAATCTTAATTGGTTGGAAGTCTTACTTATATTGCAATTTCACACCCTATGATGCACCTGCTTCTTTAAATTATAGCCTTTCCTTAATCCACAATGACAAACTAATATATTTGTTTTTTTTTTTTTGCTTATCGATTCGGGGATAGTTCTAATTGAGTGATGTGTTTTTTTCATTTGCAGAATGGAGTTCTTTTGCCTGAGTTGCTGGTAAGTTCTTCCCTGGAAACTTTTGCTATGTTATTTTTGTTAAGAGGAAAAATGAGAAAATTATTGGTGTTTTTATTGCATATCTGGAGTTGTATTGTAAATGAATAGAGATTTTGTACTGGTAAAGAAGTCTAATTATGGTAAATTTGGCAACTTTGTACTTTGGTAGTACAAAGTCTGGTACTACATTTGATATAAGGAAATGTACATTTATAGAGTACGACCAATCCTTTTCCCCAGACCCCACTTATGAGATTACACTGGTATGTTATTGTTGTTTGCTTTTTATGTCGATCAACTAACACCTTATTCGGTGAGAAAAGAGGGACAAGAGCTTTATATAATGCTGCTACAAACAATATTCACTTGTCAATAAAAATCTGTGGTTCTGCTTTTGAATTATATTGCCGATATACAAGACTCGAGAGGGTTCTTTTTCTCCTCCATTAATTTCTTAGGTAAATTGATTCTGCTGGCTGTAATGTTTGTCAAGGATGATGACTTTTAATGGGGGGTTTCCCTTCAATTGAGGTATCTTTTAATGTTGATGGCTTAATTTAGCGCATTTTTGTTGGTTATTGAAGCTTTGGTGTTGGGGGTTTGCGTTTGTTTTTACTGGTTTCTTTTTGAGTTGATACATTATATTGGTGTAATATACCACAAATACAATAAATTACAGTTGAAAATAAAATACAAAAATTGAATAAAAATTCATTCAGGCTGAGGTATAGATATCTCGCTCTCTTTAAGGAGCTTCAAGTCCACTACGGCATAATCTACACCGATCCAGTAGTAATACACTTGACTTGTCACTTTCAAGATACAACAGCCCAACAATGTTGTATGACTCAAACAACTCCGGATTAGTTGAAGAGTCCAAAGCTCCACACAAAAACACTTTCCTTCAAGATATAATTACTCTCTTTGTATAGTGAATATAGTTAAAGACTTAGAATGTTTTCTTCTTTGTTTGAACTCTGTTTTTCACTATTCTAACCTCGATATAAACACAATATAATACTTCTCATTTTCTTCACTCTACATTTTCTTTTGTCTTTTCTTTCTTCATCCAAAACAAAATAAGACCATCACTATTTATAGTGAGTAAATAAAGAGGTAGAGTAATGAGAGAATAATGCGTTAGAGGTTACACGAGTTATATGGGAAATTATAGCCACATTTTACCACAACTTAATGTGAGAAGTACTGCACTTCAATGTGTAGTAAACATTTGCAATTCACACACATGGCAATTCATATGAAGCAAGCTTAACATATTTTAATATTAAAATGTTACTCCAACACATTATGTTGCATATCTGTTGTTTTTTCGGCTTAAACTGATTGTATTGACAAATTGGTGACAGACGGAGTTCATGGCGGACATGTCGTGTCAAGGCTGTGTTAGTGCAGTCAAGAGCAAATTGCAAACTGTTGAAGGTAAGCTATGGAAAAATGCCATGCCTTGTGTGACGCACCGCTCAAATTCTGCCCAATTATGCCTTCGAAAACATCCAGAATGGGTTGGAGCTTTACGGAATTCTCTAGAATTCCTTAGAAACGTGTAGAGCTTACAAGAAGGCCCTGGGAGCTTCTAGAAGACTCTAGGCTAGTATAGAGAATTCTTACCTTATAAATATCTAAGATATTTTTGTAGGAAGATTCCAGGCTAGCAATTGTAGCCATTGGATCAAAGTGATCCTAGCCGTCCATTTAGGAAGGGGACTAGTATAAATACCCCCTTAGGCTTCTCATTTTCATCATCAAGAAATCAACAAGCAAATCAAACATTGTAAAGCTTTCGAGAATTCTCTAATAAAGAGTTCTTTCTTTGTTCCTCCAAAGTTCCAAGTTCCTTCGTCAAGTTTCTTAAGCTTAGTCTTTCTAAGTCTTGCTAAGCTTCGGGAGTTAGGCTGACTAGCAACTTTAGCATTAAAAGTTTGCTACGCTGCACGGTTCGTTGGAATTACGACCAAGTCCGTGACACTTGTCATGAGGCTTTTTGTGTAATCCAACAGTTTGTTTTGGTTTGAAAGAGATCTTTTTTGTGGCTTTTAGGAGTTAAGAATGTGGATGTGGACGTCGATAATCAAGTAGTAAGGATTCTTGGATCGTCACCTGTGAAGACTATGACTGAAGCCTTAGAGCAAACAGGTCGAAAAGCCCGTCTGATTGGACAAGGAGTACCGGATGGTATGTTCCAATCTTAAATCTATATGTATTTATCATTTTTCCTTAGCATTATAAAAAATATTGGCATTATAAAAAATATTGTGAAGCATTATGTCTTCACGTACGTATACTTATGATTATAGTATGTGATGGCAGTGCTGAAGGTTAAGAAGGCTGCAAAAAAGAGATATTATGCACTTCTCTAATGAGCTTCAGCCTTTTCAGATTTTTCTGCTTTATTTCTGATGCAATGCATCTAACTTTTGTTTATGTTGAACCATGCTGTGTAGATTTCCTTGTATCTGCTGCTGTTGCCGAAGTCAAAGGACCAGCTATTTTTGGTGTTGTTCGCATGGCTCAAGTCAATATGGAATTAACTAGGATTGAAGCAAACTTCAGTGGCCTGTCACCTGGAAAGCATGCTTGGTCAATTAATGAATTTGGTGATTTGACAAGGGGTGCAGCTAGTACTGGGAAATTGTACAGCCCAGTAAGTAACTTGCAAAATAGCGTCTATTTATGTTGAATATGCTATACTGCAGTGTAATTTATCCTTGCGTTGAGAAAGAGAGTGAGTCGGAATTATGCAATAATGTTCCAACTAATCTCATGAGTATGGTTTAAGTGCTTGGACTTGGACTATGATAGAAATGCTTTTAAGGGGTCTATTGTCAATGAAATGCATCTACTTCCATACTGTTAGTTATGGAATCGTAACTGTCTGGATATCAGTTATCGTTTGTCAAGGACTGTGTGAAACTTTTCCTTTCTCTTTGTCCTCTGAAAAGTGAAATAAGCATCTATCGAGCTTGTTATGTTACATTTTTCCTTATGTTCAAATGGACCAAATATATGATAAAGTTCTCATGCATGGTTGGTTTCCTTATGTCTAATATATGTTGCACCAGACAGACTATTAACTGTACTACTTATGTGTTTTTCCATTTTTCAGCCGTTCGGTGACCTTGGAACACTGGAAGTTGATGAGAAAGGCGAAGCATTTTATTCTGGTGCTACAGAGAAGCTTAGAGTTGCTGACCTGATTGGGAGAGCTATAGCTGTATATGCAACTGAAGACAAATCAGAACCGGGGCTTACAGCAGCAGTGATAGCTAGAAGTGCAGCAATTGGTGAGAACTACAAGAAACTCTGCACTTGTGATGGTACAACTATTTGGGAAGCAACCAGCAAACTCTGAACAGTTTATCTATGGAATCATTTGATCATTGTATAGTATACTACTGTATCATTTTCACAATTGTGAAGCTTTAAGTTGCATGGAGCAAACTAATGTATCAAAATAAATGTCATCATTTGTTGATTTATCATTTCTTTGATTCCTATTTAACGATTTGCTCCTCTTCATCTCAATGAGAAAAGCTAGTGAATTAAACGTCATACAAAGCATCAAGCTCAAATTCCGGTTCATGGTAATCGTATTGAATACTGACAGCTGAGGAACAAACTTTAAACATTTATCATTTTCAGACTATTCGGGAGAAGCTAGAGGTGGTCCCTGTGATTAACAAGATGAGGGAAGTGACCCTACAATAGTTTGGACATGTGCAGAGAAAAAGTATCGATGCTCTTGTTAGAAGGTGTGAGGTTGGATTTAGGAGTTATACGGAGAGGTAGAGGTAGATCGAAAAAGTACTGGGGGAGGTGATCAGACAAGATGTGGTAAAACTTGATCTCACCGAGGACATGACCTTAGATAGGAAGGAGTAGAGATCGCGAATTAGAGTAGCAGGTTAATAGGTTAGTAGGATTAGATTGATGTCTAGCCATGGGGTATAGTAGGGTAGTAGATTTAGTTATATCCTTATATCTTTTGTGTTGTCATCATCTGCCTTATATATATTTTATCGTATTTGCATACCCATCATCTGTTTTTAGTATTAGTCGCTCTTTCTATTTCTTTTCCTTCCCTTTCTTTCATATCTAGTTTATCTGAAACAACCTTTCTACCTCTATGAGATAGTGATAAGGTCTGCGCACATTCTACCCTCCCAGACCTCACTTGAGGGATTTCACTGGGTATGTAATTTCTCTAGACTCTGCAATGAACAATCTTCTCTTTTCCCTTTTATTTCTTTTTCAAAACGATAAACTGTGTTCAAAGCAAAACACTTGTGTCTAATATACAAAAATTCAATACCAAGCAACAACAGATGCAATTGCCAGGGATGTTCACCGAGGAATGCTGATATTGTCGAAGCAGATTAGCCTAAACTAGAGAATCGCCATCCTTTCAGCGAAGCAATATAATAACATAAGTTGATATACATCAGAGAAACTATTAACTCGTCGAACTAAGTAACAACCCATCTCTTTTAGCCATCTCGTAGAGGGCAATGGCGGTTAGAGCCTTTGCATCAGCTGTGGCACGCCATAGTTTATCGTATGGAACCACGTGCACTTTAATCAGCTCACCATGGTCTCGTAGTCCAGTTTCTTTCCCTTGCAGTTGTTCGATTTTCTCTTTGCTGACATTTCCTCTGTATAGAAACAAACTGATCTCCTCATCACAACCACCCTAACATTGAAAGAACAAAACCACAAAAATAGTGTTAGAGAAATATAAAGGCAGAAACAATAACAGAAGGCCTCATCTCTGAATTACTAACCCAATGTGAGGCTGCATACAATAGATCCAATGTAGTCAGGCCCACTCCGAACCTTTCCCTCTCAAACAAAAAAAGTAGGGCCTAGTTCTGGCCTGCGCACAGTGCAAGGTCCACAAAATATACCACTAATTGCACTCATGAAGCAGTATCTGATGTCATTACAGGTTCCTAACAGTAGCGCTAGCAGTGCAAATGAATCGAGACCACAGACTAACAGAAATAGAACCATAAAATTTCTTTTTAACACTAGGCTAGATGAAACTATTATAACATATTAACTTCCATAAGAGTTTTAGCAGAAACTAGCTGTTAATGCAAATATTTCTACTTTTTCTGTTGCTATGAGACAAAATCCAAGCATGTGGAGAGGGTATTCTAAGTCTTATAGAAGACAGTGGAAGCTTACAGGAGAAGGAAAAACTCTGCCTCCAGTTGATGCGTCGAGAAAAGCAGTGAGGTCAATCATATCATGGACATTCAGGTGTATTCCAGTTTCTTCCTCAACCTGAGACATATAGATCAAATACTTAAATTATAAGTTCGGGCTGCTCGGCCTTGTAGCAATGTCAAACTCTCTGTTTTTTCCGTCCAAAAGAGAAAACCGATATATATTCAAAGTTGTAAGGATTCAAAAGCAACACTTGATTATACAGTAACCGATATATATATTCAAAGTTGTAAGTATTCAAAGCAACACTTGACTATACAGTACAGAGCAACTAAGTTGTCAAATATGAAAAACAAATTGCTGCTTTTGATAAGGAAGTTAGGATGATCCTATAAGTATCAGTTTAGACATGCATATACAAAACATTAGCAGATTTCTGGATTCAATTGAACTTTTCAGAAAACAAGGAACTCCCATTGATTTGTTGAAAAAGGACACAATAAGAGGGTTACATTCATTATGCAATAACAAACCAATATACAGGGAACTGAACCATGAAAAAATAAGGGAACAGCTTGTCTCACTCCGCTCGAGAAAATTTTGAGAAGGGGCTAATGTTTTGATAGAAAGGGAGAGAGAGACCTCCCGAACTGCTGTTCCAGCAAAGTCACCTTGGTCATCGTCCAACATTCCTGCTGGTAATTCCAAAATTAGCCTCCCAACTGGGACCCTAACCTTTCAAACAATTTGATTGCATTTTAGAGTTTAAAAAGTTAAAGGGACAGAAAACTTTCATACATTTCCTGTTTTTCAACATTATACAAACAGAGGAGTTGACAGTTGGAAGACCTACCTGTTCCGTAAGCACAGCATATGTCTCACCTTCAGAATCCAAAAGGATCAACACTGCAACAGCTGGACCCCGTGCGAAGACAATACCAGGAACCTAGACACAAAAGATGGAATACTGACTGGAAAGAATTACCCTTATTGCAACGAAGAACAAGTTAGGAAAAAGGAATATTGAAGCAACACATCATTGTAATCTTAGTATTGTCGAGCTGTGTCACGAGTACTGTAATGTCCATCGCTCTAAGATACTAGGACAAAGACCAAATATAAACAAAATAAATTGAGGAGCACAGCTTTAAGAGAAGCTAGTCATTGTCCGACTGAAGAATTACATATCCAATGGGATGGAGAGATTCTATTCGTATACCTTTTGACCTGTCTCCTTATCAATAATATCTGCTTTGAACTTGAGAAACCCCAAACGCTTTCCAAACATATCTACACCCTGCTCCATACATAAAAAGGAAATTCAGCTGTAAAGCAAACTTAATGTTTGCAATGGCAGGACCAAAAGCAGATGAACTTTTGTGGTTGTCGATATATCTGACAACTTGTCGCTGATAGTGCGACTCAATATTATTCCATAAGTCCCGACACGTAACATGAAGACGACTTCTGTTTTTATCTCTTTAAAGAGGGAAAGCATGACTAACAACTATGTTAGGGAAGAGCATAGAAATCTTTAAGGAACATAAGGTGTGCAAATTAACCTAAATATTCATTCTTCTGATAAATGTCAATTGGGCAAAACATACTTGATAAAGATGCAATTAAAAGCCTCGGTATCAGTCAAGATCAAAAGACAGACCATTTTCCTCCAATTGTCCAATGTGGAATAAATTTAGAATGGCTCAAAGCAACTCAATTTGTCACGGAGCTATTACCATATTCTGACACTCTCATTAGCCAACAGTGTAATTCATCGAAACTGGATAAGAAGAAAAGTTACCATCTTCATAGTTTAAAAGAACAACTTGAGATCAAAACCTGGATAAGAACTTGTTTTAAAGACATAGCTCCATTAGCCAGCAGTCCTGTTTCAGTTTGTATGTTCTTTAACCACTGTTTGAACAATGTGGATTCAATAGCATTCCTACAAGAAAACAGACATTAAACCATACTAAAAAACCTCGAACCATAAACATAAAATGCTTCCTTTTCTGAAAATCTTCCACAAACATGACTACAAATTATATACCATGAGTAAATTATGTGACCTTAAAGAGGGGGGAGGAGGAGGAGAAAAGGAAATAGCAAGTGGAGAGAATCAAAAACAGCCACCATAGTAAATTCTTGAAAACATACAAAATCCTCACAACAAATGCTGTACTGAATATTGAGCATAAATAAGTTGAATGCTGTAAGGTACAATAATATAGTAACTGGAGGGGCTTCCAAACAGCTCACTTATACTGGATTGAAAGCCATCCCAAGAAAATGCTGGATTTTAACATACAAATGCATCCTTTTAAAATCATGAAAAACTTTTAGAATTGCAAATGCCATACAAAACATGATTTACTCAACTTGAATGCTAAAATAGAACCCCCAAAAAGCAAAAATAAAGATATAATGAGTGGAGGGACATCCAAACAGCTCACTTAATCTAAAGCCATCCCAAGAAAAATACTTAATCTTTAACGCAAAACAAGTTTCCTTTTCTTTTCAAAATCTTAAATTCTAAGAATCAAACCTCAAATGACATACTAATAAGCGTGAATTACATAGTTGACAGCTAAAAATTGACCTCCCCGAAAGAAAGATACAAGTTCAGGGACATCCAAACGACTCACTTAATCCAAATCATGAGCAAGGAAAATTCTCAGTCTTCAATATAAAAGAAACTTCCTTCTTCCAAAATCATGAAAAACTTATTAAAACCCCACAACAAATGCCTGATTAAGTGTAAATTACATAAGTTGATAGCTAAAAGCAGAAACCGAAGAAGAAAAAGACAATCGAATAACACGTTGAAGGACAACCAAACAGCTCAGGTAATCTAACGATGCCTAGAAAACTGCTTAAACTTCATCATAAAAAAGACCCTTTTTTTTCCAAGTAACTTATAAAACCTACACAACAAATGCCCTATTAAGTGAGAATTACGTAAGTTGATAGCTAAAAATAGAACGGCAAATGAAAAAGAAGTAGAGGGGTTTGCCTGAAATGGGTATCGGAGACGCCGGGAGCAGCGACAACAGAAACAGGTTGATCGAGTTGAGTGGGAAGATTGATGATGTGGGTCATTTGAGAAGATGGGGTTGTCGACATTTTGACAGAGAAGGTTCCACAACAAATTTTGGGCCAAAAGGTTGAAGAAGCAGAAGAGGAAGCGGAAAAGGGGAATTCATAGAGAGGCTTCAAGAACGGAACTCCACAGCGTGGCGCTGATAATCTCATGATTTCCAGCTCTGTTGTCAGGTCCTGATGAATGTTTATTTTATTATATTTTTTCTCGATCTTAAATTAATTAAATTTTTTAGATTCTTTTTTTAATATTCAAAATATTTGAATTGTTCAAAATTTAAAGTAGATGTTTGAACTTTTTTTATATTTATCTTTCGTTTATTAGATTTTTATATTTTGTATGAAATAAATTATAGTACATATTTATAATTTTATAAAGAGTAATAGTGAAAAATATGATGTAAATTTTATCTTTAAAATATTTTTCTTAATATGTGTGTATATTATCTCATAAATTAAATTAAAATGAGACGGGAAAAGTATATGAAGCAATGGTTTTTGCATTTTTCTAGTAAGTGTTGGATTCAAAGCTAGCGTTAAAGATTACAAATTGTATTTATGTAACACCCTTTTAACCTGTCATGATATTCAAGGGAAAAAAGGAAAGATTTTGTAAAGATACACACGCTCTAATGACTTATCTATGCTAAACTGCTAATTATCTCTGTCTAGTTTTATTTATGCATCTCTGAAAGTATTCAGTCCTAGTACAAGAGGGAGCTGAGAGAAGTAAACTTCAAAATGTTTCTTGACTATTTCAGCCAGCAAAATATTTGCAATTCAGTACAAACAAACATATAATCAAGTCTAGAAGTCGTATGATGTCTATATTACAACATTTTCAATCACTTAATCGTTGGAGGAGACATCACGATCCACTGCAGGATGAGCAATGGCAGAGCTGCTTCACGATCCAAACATAAACACCGAGTTGAGCAAGATAATGGGAGCCTGACAAAGTTTCTAAGCGCTAGTTATGGTCTCCGCCAGAAGCTTAGCATAAAAGAGAAACAGCAACTTCACCCTGCAGCATGCTTCCTTTTGCCTCATTGAACTAAATCTGATGTTGGAAGTGTGAGTCCATACCATATGACAGCACACCCAAAGTCTTCAAGAACAAATGGTGAATCTCAAAGGATGCAGCCAGTAAGCCAACATAATTTACACCAGACAGGTTTATGCCTTCATGGCTATCCACAAACCAATTTTGGAGGCAGCATTTGGAAGTGAGGAACTTACTCTTGGCGTTGGATGTTGAATTTGTCCTGGATTGCAGTGGTGAGCAGATTACTTGCAACAGATCCTGATAATTCAGAGAGGAAACTTCAAAAATGGAATGAATCAAGAAATCATAGGACACGGACACGTGTGACATAACACCAGAAAGCAATTCATAATCCTCACCCCTGTGTGAAATTTATAACTGTAAGTACTTATCACAACACTTCTAGCTAAACAGAAGAAAAGTCGATCAGGATTCTTCAGAATTCTTCCCCAATTGCTCCCTTGTAATACTAGTTTATATATAACCAACAATGCAATATAACCTAATACTCCTTTATGCACAGTATTGCAAGTCACTGCAGTCCAAACAATGAATATTTTCTCATCAGATTAAGGAAGCACCAATCACAACATTAACCTTATCTTGCACATTTTGGTGTACATGAATCCTGCATAATCATTGTCCACGATTGTCTGTTTTATTCATATGACGAATTTCAAGGGACCAATGATTGATGTGGACGTATATTCTTATTTTGGTAAATTACCAACTTCAGTTAAATAACAACATATCCACTGAAATCCCATAAAGTGGGGTCCGGGGAGAGTTAAATCACTACCTTATGGAGATAAAAAGGTTGTTTCCGAAAGACCCTCGGCTCAAATTTATCAAAAGTAACAAAAGAAAAAAAAAAGATATAGCATAGCGGCTAA
>JAPFFP010000103.1:20911626-20959598 GCA_026153255.1 Solanum medicagineum | reverse complement strand
AACAAACTTCAGTTAAATAAGCCAAAGGTAAATTATCTCAACTATAATACACCAAGGTGAAATTCACAATTTGTGTCAATGACTTCCACATAGCGGCTAAAACAAACTTCAGTTAAATAAGCCAAAGGTAAATTATCTCAACTATAATACACCAAGGTGAAATTCACAATTTGTGTCGATGACTTCCACATATATTTAGAGGTCTCTCACTAAAATGCGGGCTGAAAACTTATCACTCATGTATGGATAAAAAGGCCAAATACTCAGAAAACACTTGGTTCACTTCCTTTTTTTCAGATAGGCAAATAAGTTTACTAGAACAATGGGAAATCTACCAGGTTGCACCCAGTACAAATATATGGTTTGGAAGATTAGCAATTTCCTCAACATAGTTTATTTAGCCTATAAAAAGAAGTAACTTTCTCAACAGATGCGCCTTTCTCTTGCTCCAAAGCATTTTCCTCAGAGCCAAAAGCCAAGGGAAGACGCATTTTAAAGGAGTATGAACGCCAACTAATGAGACTATGAGAGTTGGATATATTGTATACCTTAGCTTTCTATAGACGTGGACTGATTTTATTCAAGCTTAATGAGTCTCTAATTCCTGACATGGAATCACGTGTTTCTTTTGCTGACTGTTTTGGTGCTTTCTTGCTAGTATTTTGATAACTAAGATAAGACAGTGACTGCAACCACGAAACCAATGTCGGTTTCCGTGTGACATCATCTGATTCTGCAACATGTTGATATAACTCATTGAGAATCAAATCCTGGCCATTTGAAGGTAATTTAACGATCAACTGTGCCAGCGACTTCATCAAACTAGGTAGAACCTGAGAACCAAAAAGGAACTGTTTTATCAGCCACATCAAGTACATCATATTGGCACAGTAGGGATTAATCGTGGCTAGGACACCTATGTCCAAGCAGCATTTTAAAGTAGAAACATCTACTCATGTTCCATTTTCCAAAGCTTTTATAAAAATTCAAGAAAGAGCTCCAACAAACTATACCAATTAACCAAATTTTCAAGTGAAGGAAGAAATAAGAAGTTAAACAATTAAAGTGAGGTATCACTCATATTGAATATTTGATATTCATGGAAAGCACAAGTTCTCTTATGATTGAACTAGTAACTGCACAGCATGAGGATTCCCAGTTGAAGACAAACATCCTCACCACTTTACCTGTATATCAACAAGAGAAAGGAGACGAAAAAGTAGATCCAGCATCTTGAAAGGTTCCAACTCTCCATCCCAACTCTTCCACAAGTCAGTTTCTGGAGTAGTATTGGCTGAACTATAAAGGCTATCAGTTTTTTCAATGAGACAGTGGATGCAATAGAATATAGATGGGCTTCCAGCAGGCAGATGTCTAACCAGCGCAACAACTCCAGAAGCCATTCCCTCAAAAGGAGTAATTCCAGGGTACCCCTAAACTTTCAGTTAAATCAGAAAACAAGGTCAAGAATCACAGCAATTAACTTTGGTCGTTTTTATTACCTCTAAAGATCTCTTGACATAATAGAATACAAGTTGCTCCTTTAGTGTATCTCTTTCATCTGTATCAGCATCCTTCTTAGAGGACATGAAAGCGACAAACACCGAGTGCGAGGCTTTAGCCAATTTTCCAGTTGGATGCCCCATGTATCTGGTTAAATGCATTAAGGAAATTTTTATATATTCAACCAGGTTTGACTTTACTACTTGTTTCTAGATCTATCCATCTAATGCAGGATACAGGAACATGGTTGGAGCCAGCACCTTGCGGAATACAGAGGCTGGTATACATTCTACGCAAGTCGGGATTACTCGCAGATAAAATAAAATCCTAGCAGTCTGCACTTCATCAGTGGTCCATATATATTCCATTTTCTGAAAGCTAGAAGGTACTGCAAGGAAAAAGGTGATGTTTTGTGAAAGACTGTAATATAGCAAACATATTGGCAACTAATACATGCAGGAAAAAGTCACAACCAGCTTGGTTTGTCAAATCATCATAAGATGGAATAGATTCCACAAATGAGACACAGGCATGTTCATTCTCCTGAACCCTTGTAACAACTGCTCTGATTGTATCCATATACTCTGGCAAACGCATTCTGCGGAAATATTCCATACAAGAAAATGCAACTAATATCCTCACTGAAAGTCTCATTTGAATTTCTTGGGGACCACTTAAACTTAACTTGTGCTTTGTTACTGCCAAGGCAAAGACCACAACCATGAGGAAAGCAGATTCAGCAATTTTCTCCAGATTCCCCAACAGTGCCTCCTCCCTACCTCCAAGCATCAAAGCAACCTTCCGATGCCACATATAGACATCTCGACAGTAATTCCATATGATATCCTCTACTGCACTTCGGTTTTCTTCATCAGCTATGGCATACTGATTGCAAAAGACACCAGTTATGGCACCTGCTTCCTTAAAAATAATGTTATCTAGATGTTGCTGAAGCTCACTGAGAACTAATCCCACCAAGTTTCCAGAAGGAGATTCTTGGATTTTAACATAAATACTTGGCAAGGGGAAGATTTCAGTCAACAAAGCTGTAGTGAGGCAGAGAAACACATGAGGTTGGTAAGAAAATGGTCCACTTTTAGATAAAGCTAATGATATACACTGTAACAGAAAGGACTTTCTTGGCTCCATTGTAGCATAATCAGCATCTCCAGCATTAGAAACTAAACCGCGTGCAATAATCTCAATTCGTTCCTCTGCAGAAATCTTTAGGTCAATTAGTCCTTTCTGTTTAGATCTATTGATGACTCTCAGTACTCCAGCAGCAGCCATGACTACAGCAAACAAAGAGAATGCTGGTCGTGTATTTTTCAGTACCTCTTTATTGAAAAGATCAATCTTGTCTGTGGAGTGACTATTGATAAGATTTGAAAAACTCCATTCCATCAGATGCAGTATCATGAGCCCACTGTACAAACTAGCAGAAGGGCCATCAATTTTATCCCACAATTCCATTAAACAATTAAGAACTCTAACAAAATAAATGTTCACTGTAGAAGATAGAGCATAGCCAATTCCTGCAAGAACATTTGCGGTTGTCCTTTCTGACAAATGGATCAATCTATAGTCCTCTTCAAGGAGTTGGCAGAGCAATTTTAAGCAAACTGTTTTAGATTTTTCAGATGCTGAAGGTACAAAAGAAAGAGCACCAAGGAGAAGAACACCTTCAGAGAAGAAAGATAAGCTTTTATTTGAATGAATATGTCCAGAGAAAAGGTGCAAGAGGACCTCAACTGCTGAATCAATGACCCCAGGAGAATGTCTCGATGATTTCCTAACCCAAATGTATAGAAGCCTGACAAACAAAGGATACGACTCCTGTGGAAGGGACACTTTTTGCGAAGACAAAATAGACAACAGAATCTTTGCTTGTGGATCAGCAATATATAGAGAGAACTGAACATCGACGAGGGTCCTTAGTGATTGGAGGTGATTTGAGTGAAATGCCTGATTTTGAAGCGAGTCCCTAAGATCAGCCCATGCTCGGATGATAGCTTGGGCTGATGCCGAAGAAGGATGTTTCAGCGTCACATTCTCCTGGGTACCACTGCTTCTACATAGCCATTCTTCAAGGAATACAGATTCAGGTTTATTTGCCATCATGTAAATTATGCAACTGCAAAACCAAACATTGCAAGTAATAAATAAAAAAGACTGCTACATGCACTAAAGCATAATGGACATAGCTAGGATCCCACTAATTTTTTACCGAAGTCTCATCAATGAACCTTGATCATAACAAAATTTGGTCCAATTTCAGGTACAAGATTTAGGTGACTAAAGTTGCCCACCACCTAAATGACATATATCTTTCACAACAGTGAAACCTAGTTCCATGGAATCAGAAGTAACTACTAATGCTTTGCTTTCAAAAGGATTATCCACTTTATAGCTGGGATTAAAGAGCAGGAGGGGGTTAGCTTTGATCAGGTTTCTTGATAATATTATTTAACAAGGGATTATGTTACCCAATGAAAATAGAAAGAGGAAAGTTAGAGTCTTGGGGGTCGTTGGTGTGAGGTATAAGTTATACTAATCCTGAGATAAATGTAGGATTATTTTATTCCATGTTCGGTTGGAGGTATAAGGTAATTCTTAGACTATTTATCCCTCCATTTTTGCCTTAGTGATGGGATAAGTTATCCCATATATATGGTGGGATAACTTATCCCAAGCTAACTTATCCAAGGATTAATTATCCTGGATAACATGTTGCCAACCAAACGACCCCTTAGAGATAACATTTTTGCTCGTCTTCTGAATGGATCAAAGTGAAGAGGTAAAAGAATGACAGTATATACTCAAAAAATTGAATAAGGGAAAGGTTCCTTCCTTCACAATTTCAAACTCAATATGCAACAAACAATAGTGTTTCCTGACAAGTAGGACAATTTCCTATAATTCTTTCCAGTAAGTTGATTTCCAAAGAAAGCAAAACTGACAACCTAAGGTTTCTCTAATCAACAATACATTTAACCTAAAATAAGAGAAACATGTAATGGAATTGTATAGCTGAGCAAAATTCCGAAACCTTAGCTAGTGTTTGGTCATAGATTTTGAAAATTCACCTAAAATATTTGTTTGGCTATGAAATTTGATAAATAATTTTCATGTTCCCAATTGGGACTACTACTCATAAAACTTTTTTTTTTCCTAGTACATGTCCAAACACAACATCAAAAGCTCAAATTTTCGAGTTTCAAGTTCAAAATTGATCTTAGTAGCAACATAAAGGGAACCCCCACCCCCCACCCACCCCAAAAAAGGAACAGTAGTCCGGCAAATTTTAGTGTTAGAAACCACTCAGAAAGCAAAAAGTTATTTACTTTCTAATAACATTAACCTCTCTTAGGACTTTCGTCGAACAGGAAGCGTTCAGCAGATGAAACACTTCAATTTCAATATCTAACAGCAGTTTTATGTATATCAAATGAGACAAAATCGACCACAATAAGTTGAACATGGAAAATCACTAACACCCACATAGAAAAAATCGAAACTTTACCTCTTCTACGAGCTGTCACATGAGTGCCAAGCTTCCTGGGTTCCCAAGAAGCTTCAAAATCAGCAAAAGAGTCAAGAAAGTTTTTTGTGTTTTATAATTTTATCGTCAATTGACAATTTTTTTTCTTGTTAGACACAATTTTCAAGAAACTTTTTTTGTATAATCCATTTTGAAGTGAGGAAAACAAAATCAAATATCTTAAATTACACCTTATATCTAACCTCAACCATTAAGTTTACTATGATTCAAGAGTCACGTGTATTTACGAGTTGGTTTCTCAAATATTTATCATTTTCTTTTTTATTGGCTAATTTTGAGAGGTTTAAATCACATAATTTGAGTATATATTAGACGCTTAAAAGAAACTTCACTGAAATGAAAAATGTGTGAAAAGATATATTGATATACTTAGCCTAACTTAATCATACGACACTTCCCCTAATTTGCATTGGTTCAATTTAATGTTTCACAAGTTAAATACTATAATAAATTTGTGTTATATTTCAAAATTTACGCAATAAAAAAAGAATTTTTCTTTTTTATGTTTGATATGCAATTAGAATTTAATTAAATTTGATTATGTATTAAAAGTTTCACATTGAGAATAAAACACTTCCTAACAAAGACGACTTTATAGCCAAGAAAGACTCGACACTGTAAAATTTCTTATTTTCTTGTTTTTGTTATGTTGGACTACTCTCACAGTTAAGTTAAGAGTCCAACATCATTCACCAATATGATTTGTCGTGAGATGGTTTATAATCCTTTTTTGGGGTTTAATTAGAATTTTCAAGTTTGAATTTTTGAAATAATTTCTATTTATCCAAAGCAACGCTTCCAAAAACAGGTCTCATAATATATAAATTTAAATTTAATCGGAAACAGTCTCTGTATCTTTATGAGGTAGTGATAAAATTTGCATACATCTTATCCTCCCCAAATACTACTTATGAAATTTGATTGAATATTTTATTATTATTATTGTTAAATTAAATCGAATCTTACAATTTGGCAAACCCAACAAAAGGTTAAGAGCCCCCACCATCCAAAAGATAAGAGCTGCCAAATTTTCTGACGATGTCAGAAGGCTTGCTGTCTTTGCCAGTATTTCACTGTTTTTATCTGAATCCTATTTGCACAACGCACAATATCAGCACCAGACAATTAGTAATATTAAAAAGACACAAAAGATTTTGAGAAGAAAAAAAAAAGTACGATCGAAATATCATGGAATTCAAAATCTCACCTCCCAAAAAAGTCTGCTGCAATGGTACTCCTTTTTGCTTGTATATATGTTTTGTATATTTTGTATAAAAAGGGCCAAAACTATGTTATGTCATTATATTTGTTAACAATTTTGTGCAGAGTCAAATGGAGAAAGAGGAAAATGTTCAATTGAAGTTGGGCTAAATCTTGAGCTTGGCTACTCAAAATTTAGTACAAATGGATATGGATTTACATTTCTACAAAGGCAAGAATTAGAGCAACAATTTTTCATCTACAAGTATATAAAAGCAGGGCTACCTGTTCCCTCACATCTCATTATTCCTGTATGCAAGTCTTTTAATTGCTCCTTGAAAGGTCTTCATGATGGTAGCTATCCACATTGCAACAATTGTAAGTTTCCACCTAAAACCTTCTAGCATTTTCATTGATTGTTCCAGAAGAAGACTGGGCGTAATGATAAAAGTTGTCATCATGTGACTAAAAAGTCATGAGATTAATTAAGTTAATATAATAAAACTACATACATGTGATATAATGTAGTCCTACTATTCTTTGAATTCGTGCATAATAACTAAAGCTTAGTGAAACGAGTTGCTTTCTTTGACGTTGATAGATTCATGGTAACATGTATAGTTTAGTGTTGGTTAGAAAGAAGAAAAATTACGCCAAGAGGATTCAACTGACTTATACATATGAAAAACAAAGAAGGTAGAGCGTGCTAAATTGACAAGCACAGATTTGCAGCTCTAAAGAATTAATAATAAGAATAATCCTTGAACAAACTGTAAGTATAAACTGTATAGCTGAGAAGATAGATTTGAAAGGAAAAAAAGATGATATTATTCAGCTTTCTACTACGTGGCCTTTTATCCAATTCCTAGAGTTAGTTGAGCTATTAACTAACAAACATAATTCCGGAAAAGACCTAATAACCCCTGCTGACGTGTATTTAGCTAACTAACCTAACTAATTCCCCTTTTATCTATTTTCTGTATATAACAGAAAGTTAATTTATACTCTACTTACCTAGTAGTATAATTTTTCAACGGAAATGTTTCCAATGAACGATTATACACCCCGCTGACAATGCATATAACTTAAGCTCTATTTCTTTTAACGAGTGTACAAGAATCTTTGAAAACTGATAATATGAACCAAAAAGTTCTAACTTTTTTTTTCTGAGATTTTTTCAGTGATGGGGTATGGAAACTTGTGTTGGGAACATAAAAGTAGCATGGAAGCAGAGCCAAGAAGATGTAGGAGGACTGATGGCAAGAAATGGAGATGTAGCAAAAGTGTTGTCCAAAATCAGAAATATTGTGAGAAGCACATGCATAAAGGCCGCCAGCGTTCAAGAAAGTGTGTGGAATTAACAACAAATCTATGTTGTTCGGACTCATAAATATTGTCACATTCATGTTAGATACACAAAAAATGCACTATTGTAAAAAATATCCGACATACATTAGTCGACATTTTTGAAAAGTCTGAGCAACATAGATCAGAATTCAGAACCAGACACGACCAGTTTCTCCATTGCTCTATTAATAAATTACTAATTACTAGTAGAAGTTGTTCAATTGGAGATTGTGTAATTCTCTAGAGATTTAAGGTTGAGTTTTTCCTCGTAACCAAATGATATCTCTTCTTTTGCGATATTTCTAGTTACAATTAAATTGAGGGAATAAATAATTTCGAACTATGATGTAATGAACTAGACAATGAAGCTAGTCGTTTTTTTAATCACAATGATGTCAACATCTAAATATTTTGATTATTTTATGGAGTATCTACTATTTCTCACGAGCACATATATCGAGTAATTCTATAAAAAGTTATCCCAAAATTATAATCTTGAGATTATGACCCGGATATCCAAATGGCCCCCAAGACTTAAATCAAAAGGGAAAAAGATGATTTGATTTTCAAAATTATATCCATCATTAGGCCATACTATTAACTGCATCAATCTTGTTATATAAGGCTATAATAATGATTAAGTTTTCCTTTCTTGTTTAGCAAATTGAAGGGCCAATTAAATCTTCTTTTTGACAGTACCATTTGCTCTGTCAAGCAACAATCTTGATTGCCATTGCTTGGAAAAAACATTCAAAAATTTATAAGAAAACAGCATCAAATTTCACTTACATCTTAGTTATTAGTATTTATCTTCAACATGAATGCAAAACTTCTACAAGCAAACAAAAAAGAATTTCCTTGTCAACATAATGTGTTTGACTTTTGATCTAAATTGACTAATATAACCACATGAAAAAATTATCTCCTTCACGACATGTTGTTATCATCGTTGCCATATCCCATATGTCACTTAGTCATCTTTGTCTCACTGCGAGTTCAGCACCTCCTAAAGAAACAGAGGACTTTATTGAGTGCTTTGCTGTGAGTCAGCTCCTCCTAAAAAAATGGAGGACTTCATTCAGTGACCTACAATCGCCCTTTGATGATCAGGGTATCCCCCTCCCACCCCCTCAACCCCAAACCCCCAAAGTAGGATGAAATATAGGGGAATGTTAAGAAGACAATTCCTATTGGTCCACTATAACAGCTCACACGCTTAAACAGCACATGCTACAGTGCATAAAGCTTAAAGTACCAATATGGTACCGACACTTTCTTCACAGCTATAATCATAAAAAAATATATATTTTTTTGAATTTATATTATTATTACAAGTATTATTATTTATACTCAATTTAATTCTCATTCAAAGGCCAGGATTACTTTCCCAATTTGAAATCTAAATCTTGACCCTTCAATTAGATCAAACCGCAAAATTTCCCACCAACCTACCCTATCTTCCACACTACCCCAGATCTCATCCCCCATTTAGCCAAATACTCTAAAGTTTAGCTCAGTAGCAACCCCCTTATATTTTCTTGAAATTCTATTGGGTGTTTAGTACATTAAGTAGTGTCAAGACCCATAAAAATTGAATCTTTATAGTGTGGGAAGTTGCTAGAAGTATTGTAATGGTGGAGGCACAGTCATGGACAACTAGAAGGGGAAGCAATCCAAGATTGGAGTCACCCCAAGATCAAGTCTTGGATATGCCAGTAACCCCAACTGCTGAAATCAGGCAGCAGCAGTATTTTAATGGAGGGATAAGTTCATTGGTGTCACCAAATGTACTTACTGCTCTTATAATTGCTTCTTGGTACTGTTCCAACATTGGGGTGTTGTTGCTCAACAAGTATCTTTTAAGTTTTTATGGTTATCGTTACCCAATATTCTTGACCATGTTGCATATGTTGTCATGTGCTACTTATAGTTTAGTTGCTATTAAGTGGCTGGAAGTTGTTCCTTTCCAGCAGATACATAGCAGGAAACAGTTCTTCAAGATTTTTGCTTTGAGTGCTATTTTTTGTTTTTCTGTGGTTTGTGGTAATACTTCATTGAGGTATCTTCCTGTATCATTTAATCAAGCAATTGGTGCTACTACCCCATTTTTTACTGCTATTTTTGCTTTTGTGATTACTTGTAAGAAAGAAACTGCTGAGGTTTATTTAGCTCTTGTTCCTGTGGTTCTTGGTATTGTTTTGGCTAGCAATAGTGAGCCATTGTTCCATTTGTTTGGGTTCTTGATGGCTTTAGGTTCAACTGCTGGGAGAGCCTTGAAATCTGTGGTTCAGGGGTTGTTGTTATCCTCTGATGCTGAGAAATTACACTCCATGAATCTGTTGTTATACATGGCTCCAATGGCAGCAATAATTTTGCTTCCTTTTACACTATACATAGAGGGGAATGTGGCAGCAATTACAGTGGAGAAAGCAAGGGGAGATGGATTTATGGTTTTCTTGTTGATTGGTAATGCCACTGTTGCTTATTTGGTGAACTTGACTAATTTCTTGGTTACAAAGCATACAAGTGCCTTGACACTGCAAGTTTTGGGGAATGCCAAGGCTGCAGTGGCTGCAGTGGTGTCAGTTTTGATATTCAGGAATCCAGTGAACATCATGGGCATAACAGGATTTGCTGTGACAGTAATGGGTGTGGTGCTTTACAGTGAGGCAAAGAAGAGGTCTAAAGTAACAGCACACTGATGATGAATTGTGATAGTTTGGAAGATTCAATCTTGATGGTGCCACACAAAGGTACAATTTTTTTGTTTTTGGTCTAATTCGAATTCAATCTGGTTAAGTGGTTGGATTGTTTTCCACTGTATAGGAAGAAAGATGGGGTAAAGTGGAAAAAGGTTTATGTGCTATGCTTTTTTTCCTCTATATAATTGTTCTTGATTTGGGGTGGTTTAAAGAGAATAAAGTTGTCTCTTTTACTTTTCCCCTTTCTGTAATTTTATACTCCTTTGATGCAACTACAACAAAGAAAGACTGATTCTTTAGATATTGTTCTCTATATGTACTATTTTGGTGGGAAAATGTCCTCCCAATTTCTTTTGTCCAAACACAAGTTTATTTTCCTACTCTGTATTGTTATAATTGATTCTTAAGATGGCATTTAGTGTCAATCCTTCAAAACTAACGTACCCAATGAAATCCAACAAGTGTGATTTGGGCCGGGTGATGTGTACGTAGGCTTCACAAGATAGTGAAGCTGTTTCAGATGGATCCTTGAAAGGTTGGCGATCTGGGATTTTGCTAAAGATCTAAGTAATCAATTAGTTGTATAGCAAGTATTTCAATAATCAAAATGATGCAAGGTCATTTTACTTTCAAATACTAGATCTGCCAGCCAAGAAACAGATTGAAATGTTGTATCTGTTGATATCGCTGTTTGTTTTAGAAAATGACTACATGGAAAATTGTGGTGCACAATAGTCATGAGTTGCATTGATTGCTTGCATTATTTGCCAAGTCTTGTAATTGGATCTTAGTTCACCAATTGCTGTCACTATTGCCATGTTTCTTTCATTGCCCCACCCTGGTTTCCATTTAGATAGAATGACCTAAAGTCTTCAACCATTTGCAGCTTGTTTGTAGCTTCCGAAACTTCCCAATTATTGAGTATGTCTGTTGCATATGAGGAACTTGATAGGAAATGTACCTGCTGCTTTTTAAGCTTTAACTTCGAGAAAGTAGATAGGTATTGCACCTTCTACTTTCCGGTGAAGGAGGTTCGTCTCAGATGTGGGATGAACCCCTTTCCGCCCCACTAACTCCGTCCCCTGATGGAACATATTAAAGACTTGATCAAGAAACTGCCATGAAGGGAATTGTGGTATATACATTAGTCTAATCTAACATGAATACACTTCTACTAAGCTTCATATCAAGGTTCTTGGAAGAACTACTTAGAAAACAAACCGGATAACTTCTAGTATTTTGAAAAGGATTGTAAGGAAGTTTTATGCGTTAAGTTGACCTACAACAACAGACAACTTTCTATATTTTGTAAGTTATTTGTGTAGAATAGCAAGGGGGAAGGTACTATTTATGGCAACATGTAGATTAGATGTGTTATTTTGCTTTTGCTTTACTCTTTGTGTGGGAACATATATAGGTAGTTAGCTACATAAAAGCAAAATATTTTATAGTATGATAATGAAAATGCTTTAATACATTTGGTAGTTGTTTTTCTTTATGAGCATGTTAGGCATGATACTTTTGGGATGAGTTAAAGAAGCTGTCTCTCAACCAAATAAATAAAAGAATAAAATAATTAAAATTCTTTCTTTCCACTAGCATTATATATTTAATATATATTTTAGATTTTATATGGGTACCAATTTTTTCTTGAAAATGTAAAAGTTGCTAGGTTGGACTTTCTCTAATATTCTTTTTCTCAACTTTCTTTGTTTGTATGATAAGCCTCTTTTGGCCCCATTAGGCATAAGGTGAATTGCCAAAGGAGAAAATTAAAAATCAACTTATTTAATGTGAAATTTCATATAAATGATCTTATAATTGGGCAATTAATAAATGAACAAGGAGTTAAGTAAAATCATCAAAGAAGTATGGTGGGATAATGACTAATTCAAGATTTGAAGTTTATGAACTTTTACGGATTAATGACTATAATTATAAGAATTGAGTTCATAGTGAAATATGTACAATGAGTTCAAAAAAATTCATCAAAGAAGTACGGTGGGATAAAGACTAATTCAAGATTTTAAATTTATGGACTTTTATGAGTTAATGACTTAAAGTTGAAACTACTATAATACACTTTCGTTCAATAATAATTGTCTACTTTTGACTTGGCACAGAGATTAAGGAGCGGTAAATGATAGCGATAATTTTACCAAATCACTTTTTGGATATAATAAATACATTATCTTAAAAAAAATGTAATAGAAAATAACTATAATTAATGATAAGGGTAAATTAGAATACACGTGTAAAATTATCTTTTGATTTCATAAAGTGAATAAGTACTAGTGGAAAAGTAAAGATGGACGAAAGGAGTAAGAATTGAGTTCATAGTGAAATATGTATCATATTTGATAGATTTTGTAATATATAGACAAGAATTGAGCCAAAACTACTGTCTTACGATGGAATGAATGAAATCTTTTCACTAACTGTTAATCAGAAGTTTATTAAAAAATTTGTAAGAAATGCTTTTCTTTCAATGAGAGTTCAGGAGGGGAGGGGGGGGGTTAAATTTAAATTAGTCAGACCGATAAATAGAATACGAAATGATGATATCAAAAAAGGTAAATAAATCACCAAGAATAAAAGTGGCCCTCCACAGAAAAAGCCAATATTTATGAGAACATGGGCAATGCAGCAGCAACAGGTTGATGCAATCAACTAGGAAGGAAGAGTGAATGTGAAAGGTATCTGATTATGAGGGCCACTTGGACAAGATGCTGCAATTGTAGAAATATACCATTTCAGACATCATATTTATGTCTAACTTCATCCACTTGGAAATAAAGAGAGGGACCATATAGATGAATAGGTATAAATGCTGATGGTACAAGTAATTTTGGGGTCCTCTGAATCATGTGTTGCTACAAAAAAAAAAAAAAATTAATAATAAAATTTAAAAAATTACATAAGTTTGGTCATAAAGTCAAGTCGTTCAAGAGCTTTGATCTAGTGGTAAGAACGTAGCGCATGATATAAGAATCAAGTGCATGTCATGAGTCAAAGGAATACTAAATCGACAAAGAAACAAAAAGAGCCCAAACACATATTAACCTTTCCTCTAGTTTGATTTTTTATTTGATGTCTAATATCAGCGTTGGAGTTTGACTAATTCAAAATCACATCGTGTAGGGTTCATTATGGAGAAACACTCCTACCAAGGATTTTTCTATACTTAGATTTTGAATCTGATATCTCTGATTAAGGGAAGAGCAACTTCATCCACTGCATCAAATCGCTTAATGGATGAAAAGAAAGAATGAAACAATCAAAAGTGTTGCTTTATTTCCTAAACAACTCGAGAACTTCATTAACTTAACAAACAATGCAGTATTTCTTTTGGTATATTAAAAATAATATGTATTGCATAATTTTCTTAAAAAAATAATAATAATTTTTTTCTCAACAGTATCCTTCACAAATATGGTGAAAAACGTTTGAAACGAATTATTTCTTTAATCATGCCAATGCATGCTTTACAACCCTTTTATATAAAATGGCCCTTGAACAGTTGAACATGTGGACAAAATTTACGTTAACACTATAACTTCACGGCTAATTATTTACTTCCCTGTTTTTGTTCAAATGAATTCAATACCCTTCAAAAGATAGACCTATAAGGAGTTGTGTACACTTTCCAAAAACTCGCATGAAATTCTGAGTGTCACTCTGCCACAATCCTCGGAGACATTTGGTTAGTATATTAGAAAAAATAGTGCATACATTAACTTGGTTTTATCCGAACGATATGAGTTGAAGCTTAAATGAAACAGTGAAGATACATATAACAACAACCTCAACTTATTTAAGACTGAAGCTCTATTATTGCTGTTAATCACATCAAAAGAACCTCTTTGGTACAAAAACAAATTTAATCTTCAAGGCCATAAGTGAACCAACACATTAAACTGATGAATCTTGAAATCAAGTAAACATATCCAAATCTTGGATAACACAAACAAAAGAAGAGAAATAAATAACATAAATCCAGGAGCCTCAGACAGTACTCCTGATTGCCTCAATTATTGAAATGTGAAAACAAATAACTCAACAAATTGATACACGATCATTAGATCACTCCTCTATTTGACACCAAAAAAAACGCGAGCCAATTCAATCCTCAAGTCATGATCAGGACGAACATTGCAAATGCAGCAACAATCGTAGCAACGAATTTGGGATCAAGAGAAATCGATGAAGCAAATGAAGAAGCAGGGGCACTTGGTGAAGGAGCAGGGGATCCTGATTCAGCTGGCCAAACATTGATAGCAAGTTTCATTCCCTTTTCACAGTGTTTGCCTACTCCGCAAATGTACCATTTTTTCCCTGGTGAAGTCAGGGAAATCTCATCATTTCCAGAAGTTAAAGGTGTAACATCACTACCTGGTGTGCAACTTTTGAAGGCTTCTTGATCTGCTTTATACACGTTGTGCGCATCTGTCTTGTACTTGAATAATGCAACACGCAATAATATCTTTCATCAGTCGGTTCAGTTTGACCCTTTGACCGGTCGATTTTCAATTTAACCAATAAGAATAGGCATGTAGCAGAATAAAGCAGCTAACATAGAAACAACTATATAAGTGTAATAAAAGAAAAGAGTTTGTTTCTTGAATTTCAAAGCGGACTTTCTAAAAATTTCAGAATTGAACTGATGGCCGATGATCCATTCCTAGGTGAGAATTTGGCAATTTGTTGCGGGGTTAACAAGAAGGAAGATACGTTTTGATTCTCAAGTGTGAACTGTTGAAAATTGAAGTGTGAATCAATGAATTGGGAATTGATTCAACAAAGCCCAAAGAAAATATTTTAAATTGTAATAGACTAATGTCAATAGCCCAATATTAAAAAATCGAAATCAAACCAATAACCCAATATTTTTTTTTTCATTTAATTATAAATGTAATTTGATTTTAGTATGGACGTTAATAATATTGACTTGATCATTTTTCTTTTTTGTGTTAAATTCCTCCGCATGGCAAAAATATATACTTGATTATACTCTTTTTTACTCATTTTTAAAAAAATCCATTTACTATATGGAAATCTATTTGTTGGAATTTCTATTATAATTATTGAGTAATATAATTTAATTTAACTTTAAAAATTTATACGTTTAACTCTCGAGAAGTGAAATATGATAACTTTTTTTTGACGAAAGGAGAGTGTTAAACTAATGATTGAAAAAGAAACAATAACTTAGTATGTGCCTACAAAAGTTGGAGGCATTAACTGGACTGGGCCTCATCAACAAAAAGAGGCTGTTGTTGGATTGTTTGAAAGGCCCATATTGTTAAACATTTTGGAAATTTTATGGGGAAGTTTTCGCATCTAACCAAAAATATCTTAATTATGTTGTATAGTTATAGTTTGAATAATCACGTTTTGTAACTATAGTTATAACAGCATTTGAATAATTCGCGTAGTAATATATTTGTATAACTCACTATACAATTCACAATTTTTGTATAATGTTTGAATATTTCGGTATACAATTCGTAGTGTAAGTATATTTCGCTATATAATTTGATTCGTGCACAACTTTTGTATAATCGCGTGAATTATACAAAACTCAAACTGTAATTATAGCAAGATGTTTGTCGCGAGCAGTGATTAATTCAAGTTATAGCTATATTAGCTAATTAACTAGTATATGTTTGTTTATCCATGTAATTTTTCCAATTTATTTTGTACTAGTCCCTCCTGATTCCTAGTTTACTTCAAGGAGTAGAGTTGTTGCCCAATCCTATCTATACAACAATAACATATTCAGTGAAATCTTACAAGTTAGGTCTGGAAAGAGTAAAATGTATGCAAACCGTACCACTGCCTCATGGAGTTATAATTTAGGAATTTGGATATGCTGCTTGGTAATTGGTATTATATTAGTACAAAACATAAAACTATATGCTGCTAGAAATTTATTAGTTGCATTGCATGTTCAATAAGGATTTGCAAGAAATCTCACCACTCATACCATGAGGCTAGATTGGTTCCTGGACATATATTAGCAAGCAATGAATGGACCATGATGAACTACTTAAAATCCTATATCATGTGATATTTTTGTAAACCAAGACTTCACTTTTCAATTTGTTTATTTATATATTTATTAAAATATTTGATTTGGCACGGTATCTAAGAAAAAAAAACTTTTGAAACTTGTGGTCTAAAATCATCAATAGATATTTATATGGTTGAAAATCATTTCATTAAGGAGAAAAGAGGAATTTTCACTGTTTCTAATTCAAGTAAGGTGACATTATTTTTTTTTAGAGACACACTAAAAAGGAAATTATGCCATGTAAAATGGGACGGAGGGAGTATTACATTACCCTTCTTTTGGACTTAAGACCCGTGACATGCAAGAAACTCTGCCTCTCGAACACAAGCATCACTTCTTTAATTTTCACAAACCATAAAATTAGAAACATAGTCAAATTGAATACCTCAACAATTGCTCTGGTCTCTCCAAACACCACAAATTGCTTATGTTGAAGTCTTTCCTCACGAGAAACCTCATTAAAGTTCCCCTTTTTTGGGGCATTCACTAGCTAATACTTTCTACCTTAATCATCCAAGTTTGCAACCACCACCTAAAACAAGTTCTTTTTTGCACATATCTCGTGATCCTTCTCATGTTTGACGATCAATAAAAATGCGCATTAAGAAAAGAAGTTTATTATAGCGTCCACTTACCGCTGAAGGGGGGCGCAAAATGAATGTAGGATCAGATTCTGTAGGAAACCATCTTGTTGACATACATGAAGTCTTGCATGAAGAGGAAGAAGACAAGGAAGAAAACAGCAACATTTCGACGATGGCTGATAAAACAGACACGAAATCTTACCGGCCTACTAAAAATAGAGAAATGAAAAGGCCTC
This sequence comes from Solanum medicagineum, assembly GCA_026153255.1. NCBI lineage: Eukaryota > Viridiplantae > Streptophyta > Magnoliopsida > Solanales > Solanaceae > Solanum > Solanum medicagineum. The sequence goes on along the minus strand of JAPFFP010000103.1, from coordinate 20,942,391 downwards.
CTAGGAAATTCAGTAGGCAAGTTTCACTAGAGACTGGGTTCTCTGTACTCAATGGAGAGACATCTAAAGATAAAAATGAGCGAAAAATACTCGGAAGGAGTGGCAATAGTTTTGGAGGATTTGGTGTCAATGGGACAACTGGTATTGAAGCAAGAAATAAAGGGGATTTCAATATGTTCAGGACTAAATCTACTATTGCAAGGCAATCCTCAAAGATACCACTTAGAAAAGAAAGTGGAATTGAACTTCAGAACAATAATGCCAAAGGAGGACTTGATGATCATGTCAAGAAGAGTGTTCCTGCTGGAAGATACTTTGATGCCCTTACAGGACCTGAACTTGATCAAGTCAAGGTAACTATCAGTACTCTCCCTCTGTTTCAATTTGTTCGTCTGATTTTTAACTTGATACATAGTCTAAAAAGTAAGAAGACTTGTTAATCATGTGTCATCAACTAAAGATAAGTAGAATATACCGACATGCTTATTTAATCTTGTGATGTCTTAGTCATGTCATATGGAAAGTAGTCAAGAAAAGAAAGAGATCTTCTTTTTGAAATGGACTAAAAGGAAAGTAAAAACGAAGAAATTGGAAAGGGGGAAGTATCAACATTTCATATCCAAAACTTCAATGATGTATGCGTAGAACTGTTATTTTAAACTATCGATTTTTAGAAAAAAAAACATATTATAGTAAATAACATATAGGGTATGTTTGGTACGAAGGAAAATATTTTCCTGGAAACGAAGCGGTCCTTTGACTCACTTTGTGGTGTTTGGTAGGTATGCAGAAAAATATTATGCAAAAACATTTGTATCTAATCTATTCAAACAAAATGGGGGTGGGAGTGAGATTTGTTGGAGGATGGAAGGTGGCGATCAGTGTGGTACTCCACTCAATATAACTTGTTTCCTCTACTTTCACCAGAGAAGTCATTTCTTTAATTTTAACGAACTTGATTTCCTAATATTTAAAAATTTTGACCAGCCAAACAATACGAAAATTGGAAAACATCCTCCGTACCTAACACATTTGTAATAATTTGTCAGGCTACTAATCCTGCGAGCACCTTTTATGGACAGTTGTCTGCCGTTATCTTTTAGATGACCTGATAGTATAGAAGTTCTTTTGCGCTGCCAGTGCATAGATGTTGTTAATAACAATCTTTTCTGCAGGATTCTGAGGACATTCTTCTTCCAAAAGATGAAAAATGGCCTTTTTTACTCAGGTTCCCAATTGGTTGCTTTGGTATCTGCCTAGGCCTGAGTAGTCAAGCCATCCTCTGGCGTTCTCTTGCGTTGAGTCCTGTCACCAAATTCCTCCATGTTCCGCTTTTCATTAACTTTGTGGTTTGGCTGTTAGCCGTGGGGGTTCTAGTCGCGGTCTTCACAACCTACATGTTCAAATGTGCACTTTACTTTGAAGCTATAAAGAGAGAATACTTTCATCCAGTGAGGGTCAACTTCTTTTGTGCTCCATGGATTGTCTGCATGTTTTTAGCTATAGGTGCACCACCTAAAACAATATCAGGAACTCTTCACCCTGCCATCTGGTGTGTCTTCATGGCACCAATCTTCTTCCTAAATCTCAAAATCTATGGCCAATGGCTTTCAGGTGGAAAAAGACGTCTCTGTAAAGTAGCCAATCCATCATCTCACCTCTCTGTAATCGGGAATTTCGTGGGGGCCATTTTGGCTGCCAAAGTGGGATGGAAGGAGCCTGGAAAGTTCTTGTGGTCGATTGGCTTTGCACATTACCTTGTAGTGTTTGTCACATTATATCAAAGGTTGCCAACGAGTGAAGCATTGCCTAAAGAACTGCACCCTGTTTATTCCATGTTCATTGCTACTCCAGCTGCTGCCAGCCTTGCTTGGGGTGCTATATATGATGAATTTGATGGCTTGTCAAGGACCTGCTACTTCATTTCGTTATTTCTCTACTTATCGTTGGTTGTACGTCCCAACTTCTTCACAGGATTCAGGTTACTTTCTTGTCCTTGAAATAGAAGTATAGAACAGCACAACAGAATTAAAAAATTTTGAGAAAAACTTATCTTTGCCTGCATAATTAACTAATATATTGACACTATCTGCAGATTTTCAGTTGCATGGTGGTCATATACTTTTCCAATGACCACAGTTTCAATAGCAACCATCAAGTATGCAGAGGAGGTTCCTTCTTTCATAACCAAGGCACTGGCTTTGGCCCTTTCGTTCATGTCTACAACAATGGTCTGCATTTTATTTGTCTCCACCCTTCTGCATGCTTTTGTTTGGAAAACTCTGTTCCCCAATGATCTTGCCATTGCCATAATAACAAAGAAAAGACACAGCAAGGATAAGAAGCCTTTGATGAAGCGTTGGACAAAACATTCGCCTCTTTCATTTGTCACATCAATAGGGAAACATAATTCAGGAGACAAAGAGTGCGCCTCTGATGAGGAGAAATGATCGTAAATCAATAATCACGCTGCATAAATGTATAATAGGGAAGTTGGCAGCAATATATAAAGGAACAAAGTCTTGCTACGCTGAGGATGAGCAACTACAATTGCAGTGACCAGAAAAGAGCAAAATTATTTAACGGTCAGAGGTAGCCTTGCCTTCTCTGTAGCAACTATCGTCAGAATGTAATCCCAGCTGTCTGAACAATGACATTAGCCAAAAAAGAGGATTCTATTAAATTTATAATTTTTTCACATCTTCATTTACTGGTACACAATCAGAGAAACTTGATTGTAGTACCTCAGCCAATTATTTAATGATGTCATCAGATATAAATGTTCTTTGAGAGCTCATACAATACTTTCCCCTCATGGAAATAACACATAAATCAGAATCAAAGCAAATTAACGAATAAGTTGAACAGTTCCCACTAAACAAAAACTTGCTCATTTTTATTCACATGGTGATTAACATTGCTGTTCGTATCTCTGATGGTTTACATCTGTAGAAAGTGATTTTTACATAAGTTATAAAGCTTCTATATATTCAAATGCACTTGACAATATCAGACAATTGTTATGTATGGTGGTTGCTACATCATCTCAGTCTGCCTTTTGAATCAAGCAAAAAGGTGTTCATCGACGTCCAGAAATGTGCTGTGTTTTGTCCATAAAAAACCCAAACACCTGCAAGTATTCAAAATACACAGGTGATCATATGAGAAGAAATAGCAAAACTGCCCCAAGGTGTAAGAGATGTGTGGGCTAGACCCGTGTCACATCTTCAAACCCTCTGAGATTTTGCGATTATCAAGAAAAGAAAAGAGAAAGCAAAGCTTGTACCTGTTGATTGTGTTAGAGACTTGACAAACTTCATTTATCCCCATATCACTACCGAACTAAATTGGCTTTGCTTTTGAGATCAGCTAGTTTTTCAGTCTCCGTGTGTACTATCTTAAAAAGAAGAATTTTGTAAGCTGATTGATGTTTATCCTAAATATAATGCTGAAATTTTGCTGGCTTGAAAAGCCTATTAGAAACATGAATGGAGATGGGAAAAGCTAGCAACCAAGGAATAAACAGCTTACCTCATGGTTTTGTTGGACATAAGCCCATCTATTTTCTTTAGAGCCCTTGTACCATAAAGCCATACAAAATCAAAAATCCAGACAATGTTTAACTAAATAAGATCAGAAAAAGAAAATGAAGAAACAAATGGAACCTTTGACAGAAGGTAGGATGGTCTTTGTGCTTTTGATTGCACTCCCCCAGCTTGTTGGGGCTCAGATGCAAGAGAGAGCTGATTAAAAATAAAGATTAATAACAATTAGACGAGCTACAACACAAGGTTAGAAAAATTTGTAGTAATTGCTGCAATATTGTGTCCAAAAAGAAACACCAAACAACGTACAGTATAGGAACATCAACATGAAGATGTAGGAATACGAACCTTATTAAACAAATCAATTGGCGGATTATGATGAATCCTCTTTACAGTATGAAAATTGAACTCCTGTGCCAGAGGCAAAGCAATCCATGAGTCACTATTCGAATATTAAAAAAAAAAAAACTGAAAAAAATTAGACATGTGTGGACCATTGGCACTGTGGTTTCCCTCTTGGTGTTTCGGAACACTCCAATGTCTCCTTTACTTGATAGAATCTACATAAACCAAAAAGTTGTTCAGGTCCCAGAACTCCATATATCAAAACTTCCCTAATCTTTCCTAATGTACCTTTTTATTAAGGGGAAGAGCTTTGAATTTGTAGGTGGACACCGATTCCTCTTGCTTTGGAGCCTCTACATGATTGACTCTGGTATACAAAAGTTCACTCTTCTTAGTCACCAACAACCTTAAAGTAATTTGCATTTACAAGCATTGACAACCAATATTTAAAACTGAAAAACAGATAAATTGAAAATGTAAAAGAAGAACAACATAGAATGTTATGATAACAACAAAGGCTGCTGCTTCTCAACATTCACAAGGATATCAAGATTCACCTTCTGAATTCTCTATTTCCGCATTCCATGGTTGAATTAGTACTGGCTTTCTGCAACACCTGCAACAAAATATTTTATCAATCAGTAATAATAATGCAAACAATTTGAATTCAAATAACCAAATTTCTTTATGAATACTCTTAATTTTATCCACTCCAATAACAATCAAACTCAAACTTAGATTAAGATAGACTCCAAAAAAGATGGCGGGTCATTTGTAAGACTTCACCAATAGTGCAATTTTAGATAATATTTTAGGCTGGAAAAAACCATATTGGAAGAAGCCACCAAATCCAACAAGAAGTTTCCAAATCTTGATGTTGCCACTAGTATTTTCCAATTTCACTGGTTCAGTCTTTAAGCAAAATAGAGTAGACTGTTTGTGCATAAGCACAAACCCCTCGTGATAAGAACTGATATGTAACCTTGTCATTTGTAGAAGAAGAATTGGCAGCAGAAGTTGAAACGGCTGAACGATGTTGCACGGCTCTCTCAGATGTTTTCAAGTGAAATTCCTGAAAACCAAAGTGTCAAGGTAGAAATTTTAATTCACTTGTTTGTGAAATTATGATTACAATCAATGTCATAAGTGGGAAGTCATGGAATATATGTGACTAGCTCTCATAGCCATAGGGTAAATCTTAGATCAGGAACAAGAAGCAAAGACACCAATCTGAATCCTTACTTGAAACTGCGGAAGTTGTGGATTACTTCTTTTTGGGGGCAAAGAAGGACCTTCAAAGATCTGTGAGATAGACAGCTGTCAATAACATGCAGAAGAGGCAATTGCCTCAAAGAAACTATGCTTACTAACCTTTCTATTCAGTGGAAGAGCTTTGAATCTACGTATAGCTGTCGGCAGCGAATTTTCTGCTTCTTCATTACCTTTTGGCCTGAAATTGAAACATTATGCTAAAATGTGACAACAAATTTCAAACAGGATAAGATAAAGGAAACCAGTAAATGAGGCCGACCTTGCTCTTTGTGCTCTATGACTTGTTTGAAGTGCAGGCTCTCTAGGAATAGTAATCCGGGGCTTCGCCACTGTATTGTTGCCATCAACTTTTCCATCCTGCAAGATAGTTCACAAAATGTGTCAGAACTCAATCAGAGACTAGGGATTACCATAACTTTGTACTAGATGTATTATTCAGCAACTCAATAGTGGACCTGGCCAACAGTTGAATACTAAGTCGGTGTTTGGATTGGCTTATTTTTAGGTGCTTTTGACTTTTAAGCACTTCTTAATTTTTAGAGGTGTTTGGCAAAGACATAAAGTGCTTTTAAGTACCTTAGTTTAGCATAAGAACATTAAAAAGCCAAAAACCAAAAGTAGGTATTTACCTACTTTTGATTTTTGGCTTTTGGCTTTTAAGTAACTTAAAAAAAGCCTATCCACACACCCCGTAAGGCAAACGTTGCTAGTGACATCTTTTAAGTAAAAAATATGGGAGCTTGCACTTTGAACTACTCAAATCAACCAAAAATGCAATAGGTATAGGGAAAAATAAAAGAGTAAACATGATCAAATATAGCAGTAAACGCAAGATTTTGTCCTTTTTTGTTGTGTGTGTGTGTGTGTGTATATAAGGACATAGGGAAGGTTAACTCAACAAAAGATATCACAGGTGAAGGGAATATATAAAGGATACACATGAAAAAAACAATGGAAACAGATAGCCACTAAAAGTCTTTAGCTGTACAGGCAGGACGACACTTAACTTTTTTGCTGCATTTATAGATAATAGAATAGAGAGCAAATACTTACTCGCTTAGGTGCCTTGTGAACAAAACTAAATACAGGCTTCGCTTCAGCAACCTGTAATGCAGAAAAAGATACTTTTCATGAAAATTTGAGCACCCTAGCATCAGAGGGATGTCAAAAGTCCATAAACACGTAAAGAGAACTTGAGCACTAAAAGGAAGAGATGAAGCATTTGTATAGTTCTCGAGATTGCGCAGCTGGAAAAGAACCTTGGTCAAGTGACTAGATGTGAAGACCAAGTAATGTTGAAAATTTGCTTTTTTGGCAAGGGTCATATTTTCCTTCCAGAAAGAATGGAAATCTTGTGTAGAATTGTTTTCTCCATATCCATTACTTAGAAATATTAAAATTCCAACATGTAATACTTCCCCCTGTAAAATCTTAACCTCTAAATTTTATTCAATTAATTTGCAACAGATTTAACTCCACAAATTCATAGAGTTGAGTCTGGTGATGTAAAAAGAAATACTTAAGTGGAAGCAGTAAAGAATAGATGCACAGTGGAAGCAGTAAAGAATAGATGCACATACTCATTTATTGGTATAGCATAATGCAGATGAGAAGAAGAAAAAACCATAGGGCAGAAAATACCAATGATACCTTCCGTAGATGGCCACTCTCAAGCTTTTGTCTCTTGGCAGCTTGAGTCTCGATCACAGTTGAACTTGTTCCATTTTTTTCCACCAAAAATGTGGGTAACCTAGCATACAAGAGAAAAGTTTTCAAGGAGACCACAAACCAGTAAAGTATTGGCAGTGATGAACAGCTGTATGATCAAACAAGGTCATTCCCAACAAACTACATGCTAACTTGCAAGAGCTGGCTTACCATTCACCAAAAGGTGGAATATAAAAAACAACAAAACATATTTAGAAGATGTCCCACTGTTTATAGATTTGCACGTCCTTGCTCTTGGGAATTTTTAAAAAGATCACCAGAAAAACACTAAAAAAAAGTTGGTCTGCACTTAAACAGAGAATGCGAAGAAAATCAGGAATTCCAAGATGATGCATGCATCAGAAAGAAAGATACTAGCATGTTAGTACCAACCTCGATTCACCAATTGGACGAGGTAGATTTTGTTTGGCTAAGTGACTTGCAGTGGGTTTCATGAGGGTTGAGCTCCTGGGACAAGATGGCTTCCCTGCGCACTTGGTTTTACCTCCTGTGGCACCTTTCGCCATGTGATTGTAGAAAGTCAGCCCTGCCAATCAATGGCATCAGATATAAATGTGCACTATAAGGGTTAAAAGACATCTCGATACCTAGTGTAACATGGATGCATGGAAAAACTATTGTACCATCAGCAATGGCCATTCAAAAATCATATACACAACTGACCTACTTGAGTCATGACAGGACAAGAACATATTTTAAATTTTACGGGTGGAATATTAATCATGTCGTAGATATTTCTTCACGACAAACATTAAAATTTAGTCATTTACAATTGTCAAAGTAGAAACTATAAGCACCTGAAGGTAGCTGTCTCAGTTGATTTAAAAGTTTCTCGGCATTGCTTATTTCTAAATTAGCAGATATTCCTGTATATTTGCCCTCGCCTTCTGTAAAAAAAGATCAGAAAGGAAACTTGAGTATATCAGAGTGAAACCTCTTTTTCAGTGCCTGCAGGCATAAAGATAAAGGCGGTAGTATTCAATTTATATTGTCAAGAGAGGAGTGCCCCTCTTACATGCATGTTGATGCCAATGAATCATGGCTTTCAACTTCCTCGTAACTTTTTCAATTACACACTAAAAAAAACTTAAAAAGCTCGATGGATTTTTCCAGTTGCCATATATCAACGACAACATCTTACTTCATCAAAAAAAAAAAAAAAAAAAGCTTGATGCATTTACACCAGTGGACAGCAGGTCGGTTTGGGCATAGGTTTAAATCAGTAAATAGAACTGGTGACGGAGACATAATGACGGGGAACACCAATTAAGTTCAGCATGAGGTACTATTCATGTTTTTTTGCATATCATTTAGTACATGAAAATTATTGTTTCAAGTCTTACCATTTGTGCATTAATACAGTTTTTGGGAGACAAATCCTTTTGTAACATCTGAGTCATACCACGGGCCAAAGGGAGGAGACAATTACAAGTAGCATCAACATCAGTACAAGAAAGGTGGGATTAATCATCAAATCTTGCTTAAAAGTAAAGTAAACAACTTGAAAAAACACTTGTCATTTTTAGTAAACAAAAAACCACATAAAGCTGAAGGACCAGGTGTGATAAATAAACCAGTTTATCACAACTAGGTGAAGGAACCAAATGTTCCCTTCACCTTCTATTTATCAAGCATCACAATCAATGTCAAGAATTTGCTTGCTCCTCGGTAAATGAACTTCTAAAAGAAATGTTCAACACCAATGAAAGATCATATACATTTCCCTTATAACAGCAGAGCACAAAATTCAAGTAAAAGATAAGGAGGTATAACATATGAAGAGGCAGGATAAACACCTTTTATTACAGCAGGAACCTCTTGCTCGACCTCTATATCAGAATCACTATCAGACATACTCATGTTCACTTCAACTTTGGATTTTGGAGATACATTAATGTTTTCCAGCAAAACATCCTCCTTCGAAATTAACCTGGTGACAAAAGCTTGAACAATAGAGAACAAATACATTATCAGTCATAGTGTTCCATAAACAATGTTCTTATACAGAATTGATAATCCAACACACGTGGAGTGTATGATCCAAACTTTATACTAGAATGGCGTTTAACGTTAGGCATGTTAGGCAGGTCCTTTACCAAAATGTAAGCAAAGTACAGTTGGAAAAGAAAACAGTGTCATATAATGCTCAGTACATCAAAGAAAATAGTATAGATGAAATTCCAGCTCATTTATTAGAAAATAGTTCCCAGCAGAGAGACAGAGACATAGCTCTAAAACTAAAATTTTCCACAAAAATGAAAATAAAAGAAATGAGAAAATGTTGAATTTTCCTATATAATACCATAGTTACATATAATAGACACTTGTGGTCAAGCTTGCGGTGGAACACAGTCCATAAGAGAGTTTAGTGCATCACCTGACCTATCACTACCTTAGTTAGAAAAACAAAAATATTTTTAAAAACAGATGAACAGGAAAAAGTTTAAAATTCTGTCGGGAAAAAGCGAAAAATACAAAACATATAAAGTGAGAAACATAGCATTAGCATCATCGCAACAGAAGAAGTTGATCCTTAAGTGACCTGTGAATCGCGGGTTCTGACTTCTGAATCACACAAAGCTTCGAGGTAAAAATGCAGAAAACACAAACAAAGCAAGGTCTAATCTAATCGCTTTAAGAAATACAGCTAGTAATCGCAGGAAAATGAAATACAAGTTCTACTAAATCAAATAAACACTAAAATTTAGCACCGGAAAAAAAAACAGACTTACGAGATGGAGGATAGCTTCCGGCAGATTCAAACCAACTCTCAGCTTGACGAGTCTCAGGCAAAGACTCATCACAACCTAAATCAAAGTAACGAGGCGCATCAAACTCGTAATCGAGGTCAATCTCCACCGCTGTAAACGTATACTCAACAATATCCTCCATCTCTTCCTCCATTTCTCCCATCGCACAGTCTCCGATAACCGTCGATTTTGAAAACACACACTAAGCGTGATTTCTCACACAGCGATTGTGATCTTGAGCAGCGAGATATGGAAAAAAAGCACTGGAATCGATGATAATGGAGAAGGAAAAAGCCCTATCAGTGCATAGAAAAACGAGAAATAGATGGAAGAAGGAGAAGAAGAGAAGAGACGTAACGATTCATGGAGATTTGGGAAGAGAAAAAAGGAGTAGTACTATTTACCAGTGAGTAGTGAGACTTGTTGGTAGCGGCGACTGATTACGTTCAGAAAGATCCGAATTTTTGAAAAGATGGGTATGGGCGGGGTCCGATTGGGTTGGGACTATATAACGTTAGAAAACTTTTTATGCTTTGACGACTATACCCTTCTCTCTTTTTATGTCATCTTTTGAGTTGATTTTCTCAAGTACTAGTGGTATTTTATTTTAATAAAACCTTAGTCGGGTTAGCTTGCGTGCAAGTCTAGTGGCGGAGCCACACATTTGACAGGTATCGATTGATACTCCTTCATCAAAAAATTACATTTTTTATCTAGATAAAAATAGTTATTTATATATAGATATTACATATTGACAGCTCTTGGCTTTTGTAAGATTTACTTCTTTAAATTTTAACACTCCTCAGTCGAAATTCTGGTTCCGCAACTGTTTGAGTCTTGACTAATTTTATAGAATATATTTAACCTCTTATTAACAACAAATATCAAATATCTTTGTTCATCAATACTAGAAGACAGAAAGAAATCACATGGTATTTTTGCTTTTATTGAAAAATAAATACGAGACCTTAACTTAAATTTTTCAAATGTTTGTTTGAATGGAGAGATGTGATCTTCTTTTTTAATATTCAAGGACAAGTAATATTAAATGACGAGAATATTACAGGAAAGTGGTGATTTCGTAGTTTTAAGACTATGATTATGTTGTTAGGTACTTCATTTTATATTCTCATTAACGTTGAATCTAAATCTATACAAAAAAAGAGATGTTCACTGATAAGAGATAGTATATTATTAAATCTCAAGAAGAGAGAAATTGTGGCGATCCTCTTTAAACTATCTGAATTTCACAAGTAAATCAAAAATTATATTTTACTAAAATGAAGGCAGTTGTCTACTTGAGAAGAAGCTTGATTTCAAATTTCTCTTCAAATTGGAGGACTTATTGGTATAATAATGATATATTTATTAATGTCATAATGAAAATTTACTATTAATTAATAACTAATCTGCAAATAATCTTAATCTACAACAACTTAAAAAAACATTGAATTTCAAAAGTGGAGAGTATCTAAAAAATCATTCAAAAATCATATAAAGCATTGACAAGTAATTTTCAACAAAAAGTTCCAAATTATTATATCATTTCGTCAGAATAAACGGATGTGAATTTTTGAAATTTAAAAAGAGATGGGGATTGGATTGTCATTTCAGGGGGCAAATAGGATAATTTGTTTGTCTTTGGGCAGAAAAGCCAATTCCCATTGGAGTTTGAGCTCTGTTTCGGGCGGCTCAAAACTGTCAAAAACAAGTCTCAGAATTTTGACATGTGTTCACTTTTAACCCCTATTTTGCAATTTAATTGCGACTTTACCCCTTAACGGTTTGTTCGTTTGTCAGGTTTTCGAACGTGGGCCCCTACTGGACTCTCTATTCAAATGAAAAGTATTTTTAAATCATCAAAGAGGTGGATCGCAAGTACCTATTATTTTATTGTAAAAATATATAGTGACAATTTTTAATTGAATATGAAATCTATATCAATTTGACTTTTATGTTAATGAAAGAAAAAAATAATATTGTTATTTTATTTTGTCTTTTTAACTCGAATTGATCTCAATTGATAATGTTGGGATTTGTCATATAAGTTTCATATCATAATTAGATTTTTCTTTTAAAGAAAAGGAAAAACATAATTTATCTATATTTGATGAATCCTTTTTACAATAGAAAAAGGTTTATGATTCTATAAATATAGCTTCATTCATTCTAACTTAGTAGCATTCAGAATGTAGCCATGAGGGTGAGAGTTCTGTGCACGGAGAGAAGCAATGAGTCACAAGTGTTAGCATAACAGTTACTTGAACCTCTTTGTATCCAAGTGAATTGGTGATTCTATTTCTCTCAATATTTTGTAGTCTCTTTTATATAGTGGATTGTTCATCTCCTCTTGTGGATGTAAGTCGGTTGACTGAACCACAATAAATTATTGTGGCTCTTTATGATATGTTTATTATTTATCTTCGTAATCATGGTCTTTTGAGATTGCTTTACTAGCTTCTATATGATACTTGATTCCTATTGACCCTAACGGATAATGTCATTTAGCTTATTATATTTGATTTGAATCCTTAAAACTTTATGAGCATTTTGATTGAATGATTTCAAATGAGGGATTTAGTGCAGATGTTAATGGCAATGCAATTACACCTACTTGGGGAAAAAAGTCTAATAGAGTACCTTTTGAGCTTGCTCATTTATGTCTTGGCTCTATAAGGTAAAGACATTTACTAGGGTAGACTTGTTTGGAAGTGAAATCAAATTCTGAATAATAGCTTTAGCAATTAATACTATGAAAATTATGATGTTCTATGCTACCTTATAGTGTAAAATCTAATAAATGTATTGGCATTTTGGTTGGTAAAATTTACCAATACAATATCAAAAGAAACATTTATTGACCACAAGGGTTGGTGTGGTGGTTCAACACCTCACCCCTTAAGCAAAAGGTTGGGGGTTCGATCCCCACCTCTGGTGAATGAAAAAAACTCTATGGCCAGTTCCCTATCGCTTAGTGCGTTGATCGTGGAACGAAGGATTAGTCTCACGGCTATCGGCTGTGGGGATACCTTGGGAAACCAAAAAAAATTCTTCTTTTATGGGTAGTAGTAATGATGAATTCAAGATTTTTAATCAGGAGGTTCAAAAAATAATAAAAGTATGAATTTGTGAACTAGAGTACAAAGTACAAACTCCAAAAAGAGATCATTGTTAATACTTCTCAATCACGTTTTCACTGTACACCAACGAAGAATTAAATTTTAAAAAATTGGGCAGCTTGGCTCAAGTTGCGCAGTCTTGTACCACTAGCCTATCTCTACTCTTTCGTTTAGATGGTTCAAAATGAGTATACATACAAAAATTTAGAAAATTTATCATATATATACAGTGTAATTTTTTGTTAAGTAGATTCAAGTAACCCTCTTGGCGCCCACATGGGTCCACCCTGTTCCCTGGTAGGGAGACCATTTTGATAGATTATTCGTGCAACTTTATATTACTTTTGCCGGGTAGGGAGATCATTTCTAATATATCTATCTTTTTATTAAATAAATAATTATTTTTGATAGATTTTCGACAGAAGTATCCAAAACACGTGATCAAAAAATATGACATAAAATATATTAATTTATTTTCTCATTTAAGGTGCCTCTTAGGATTCTCTTCTTTTCAAGTCAGAAAGTTACCCCACGGTTTTACCTTTGTACCCCATTTACTAGAATTACACGGGTAATTTTAACTTATTGTTTTGTCCTTTTCTTTTCTGATTTTTTTTCCCCTCTCTACCAATGTTTTTTTTTTCGATTGGTGTTCGGAGCTTATGGAGTTTCGACTAAATTTGGATCGCGCACTACAAGGTCCATTTGGGAATGGCGCGCTTAATAGGATTTTTTCCATTCCCAAAACTCGAACCAAGACTAACCATAATGGTCAAAACTAAATAAATGCAATAGCTCCTTCCATTTAATTTTGATATCATTTTTATGACCCAGAAATAGAATTAAATGCATATTGTTAGAAAACAAATTCTCAAATATAATAGCCCACAGTAAATAGCTCTACATAAATCATTTCAAAGGGTCAAAAACAAATTTTCAAATAAAAATGTTAAATCTCGATTTCAGAATATTTTGAGGGCCATCTTATGTTTGGGCCAAATGCAATGCAACAAATTCAATGTTGGGCCAAAATCATTACATATACTAACCACAACATATTGGTCAAATCCTTTTTATTAAAATTAAAACGTCAAAAATATGAATATATATTCAAATACAAAAATTATTAGTATATGAATATCTAGATATTGTATAACTAAGGCTATTTATCTTTTTAACGTTTGAATGTATAAAATTTGTCATTATTTAAAAACTATAATAAATATAAAATGTGCTAAATATCTAATGATATATCAACAAAATATCAAAAATTATATAGTAGTTAACAACGGCGGGGATGAGTAATAATGGTGATTGTAGGTGCCGTTTGGAATGTGTTGATTGTAGGTATAGTGGTGGTGGTGACGTTAACTAGCTAGTAACTGTAAATGACAGTGACTACTGATAATTGTGGTGAATGATTGTAATAGCTAAGAGTGGAAGTTGGGTATAATTGTGGTGAATGATAGTAATAGATAAACTTTATCTCACCAAGGACATGACCTTATATAGAAAAAAGTAAGAGGAGTAATGGGCTAATAGGTTAGTAAGGGTAGATCGTTAATTGACTTTGTGATATAGTAGGTTAGTAGGAAGAGTGATGTCTTCACATTAGTCTTGTATTTGTTCACTCTTAGAGTATTTAAATTGCTTGTATATCTTATATGTTGTCATTTCCCATTTTGATATGTTAATTTTATCGTATTTGTATAATATCATGTGTTTTCCCTTAATATCGCTCTTTCTGTTCTCTTTCTTTTCCTTTCATTTTCCCATATCTAGTTTTTCTGCTTATGAGTTTTTGAGACGAGGGTTTCCAGGGAACAGTCTCTCTACCTCTACGAGGTAGTGGTAAAGTCTGCGTACATTTTACCCTCCCAGACTCTACTTGTGAGATTCCATTGGATATGTTGTTGTAATAAAATAACTATCATAGTAATGATGATTGTAAATGGTAGACAGTTATGACGGTTATGATTTAGAGTAATAATTGTGGGTGGGATAGTAACAATTCTTATATGAGCAAATAAAACGACGATAATCGACAATAATAATAATCCAATTTATTACTCAATACTTATACATATAAAATAAAACTACCCACAACCTCCTGGCAAACGCAGAGTGTATATAAGGAATAATAAAAAAGGGATATAATGACAAGAAGTTGGACCTTATAGCTTGTGGATATTATAAATATAATAATATATAAATAAAAGTTTAGACAAGTGACAATTTTTAGTACTACGAGTAATATCATGTAGTACTATGAGAATTCAAAAGCACAAGATATTGGTCCACTAAATTGTGAAGTAGATTAAAAGTAGTTTTTTTTCAAATTTTAAGTTGAATTTAAAATTATCACAGTCAAACTGTAATTTCTTTTTTTTAAAAAAAAATAAAAATTATGGTCGAATAGTAAATATGATTCAAACTCTTTAGCTGATTTTATTTTTAACTTTGGAGACAGGAAGAAAAGGAAATTATAAGTCTCTTTTATTGGGAGCATCCCAATCATGCAAAAAATTTGTATTAATTTAATTTCTATATGAATATCAAACATCGAACAAAAAATAAAAAGGAATTGCACAAAAAGGCAATAGAGTAGGGTGGGCCAATTGCAAGTTCAACTTTAACCCACAATTACTTTAATCTGTCATGTCTTGTATAATGTTTTTGATCTTGACCTGCTTAGCAATTTTTTTAATTATTTTTTGTAACTTAAATTCTTGAAAAATACTTCTCAGTTCCATTTTAATTTAATTTGTGAGGCATCTACATATATTAAGAAAAATATTTAAAGATAAAGTTTAAACCATAATTTCTAGTATTGCTTGTTGTGAAGTCATAAATATGTAATGTAATTTATCTTCTGAAAAATATAAAATTTTGATAAATGAAAAGAAAGATATAAAAAATTTTTAAATATTCATCTTGAACTTTAAATGATTCAGAATATAAAAAAAATTGAAAAAATGAAATTAATTCAGAAGGGAGGGACTAACAAAAATCTAGTTCCTCAAATGAATAAATAAAATAAAAATGAAGGATATTGAAAAAGAACATGGTACCACGTGACAATTAAGGAGTGGCTTTACTTATAGATCCCAAAGTGCCCTAGATCCAAACGATATAGTATATATAACCACTATTAATATTTGTGGCTCCAATGTATAGGACTTGAATATTCCTCTTATCTTATGGTCACATCAAGCCATTGAAACATAATAACATAATATAAAATTTTAAAAATTATTAATTGTCAAATGCATAATTTTAGATATGTTTAACGCTAGAGATTCTTTTAAACTCATTAAATTTAAATAATACTTCATCTGTTTATTTTTACTTGTCACTGTTTCACTTTTTAAGGTCAACTTAACTAAACTTCAAAGCTAAATTGAATATTTGAAATCTAAAATTTAGATGATTGAAAACTATTTGAAAAATGTTATAAGTTACAATCTTTCTCAAATTAATATGATAAAAAAAAAACATCTTAAAATGTTAGTCAAAGTTCATACAGTTTAATATCGATAAGTGAAATAGTGACAAGCAAAAAATGAATGGAGGAAGTATGTGTATTCGTTTCTGTACTCATTCATTCTTATAACTGAATGATAGGAATGGAGTTAGAAGCTCGAATACAAATTCATTTAAATCTAATAAGTTTTTCTCAAATAGTGTAGAAAATTAGGAATGGTTCTTTAGGGATTAGGCAAATGATGATAAGAAGAATGGTCTTTGGTTGGATTATTGGTCTTTCTATGATTTTTAGGTTTGTGGTTTACAATTAAGATTGGAAGATGACAACAATAAAATGGATCTTTTTTTTTTTGTCTTCAAGCAATAGTAGTGTTTAGCTATGAAATTAAACTTGTTGATGATGACCAAATGATGGCCACATTATTGACTTTCCTTTGGGATCTCAACTCATTAAACAACAATCATATTCTACTTGTAGATTAGTACTATGTTGCCATCACCACATTAAGGAAATGATGGATCACTTTTTGGCATGTTTACTCCGAAGAGATTTTAACTCTTCAAGAATTACTTCATCCAAGATAATAATAATAATAATAATAATAATAATAATAATAATAATAATAATAATAATAATAATATATTGTTTTATCTACAAAAAAAAATTGTCCAGAATAAGCATCTAGATAGAGAAAGATATTTTGGTAAGGAGAATTTTATTAGCTTAATTGGTTGACTACATAAACTCTCACCTTGTTGGTGAGGGTTTAATTTCCCGCATTATAATCCTTTCCCCTTCCCCTACCCTGATTTTTTTTTTTAAAAAAAAGATATTTTGGTCAATGCGGCGATTAAGAGACTAAAAAGGGGAAATTAGTGTTCCAATTTATTTAAAATATTCAAATTTTAATAATTAAATTCATTCATCTTTCAAAATTTAAATTTTGATTATCTAGATCTTATTAATATGTAACCTTGTATTCTTCCTCTTGTGTTGTAATCTTAATGAGTTTGAATGAGTTTGAATGGATCAAAGTAATTAAAATATGTTATAAAGTCTTAGTTCATTAAGATATTTGTTCAACATTTTCTACAAAATGTAAGTTTACTAATCCCATCTATTTATCGCTATCATTATTACTCCTCATAACATTTTCTACAAAATGTAAGTTTACTAATCCCATCTATTTATCGCTATCGTTATTACTTCCCATAATCAACTATCACCGTTCACTATCCGCAATCACCATTCTCAGCTTCAATTACAATCACTATAATCACTCGTCCCTACCACTAGCCATCATTTTATAGTAATCACCAACAATTACTATTACTACATCTCCATACCAACTATCAATAATTATCAATTCAGTTACCATTATATATCGTCAATCATCAGTTTTTTAATTGTTCGCGTAACCTAAACCACATATATCGTCAATCATCATTTTTTTAATTGTCGTCATTGACCCGAACGCGTAATCTAAATCACACCCTAAAAGCTAGCTCAAAGGGAGGAGGATTTCCTTAGCCTTATAAGGAGTCCACCCATCTCATTAACCACCAATGTGGGACTTTTTGTCTCAACCCCCCCTCATGCCCAGTGCTTAGCATCTGGTGCTTGGACAATTTTTTTTCGGGGGCCCAACATTGGGTGAGACGGGCCCTGCTCTGATACCATGATGAAATTAGGTTTTCAGCCTAATTCACACCCCAAAAACTAGCTTTTGGGGTGTGAGTTAAGCCCAAGACCTAATTTCATCACAAATCGACAAGCTTTTGGGGTGTGAATTAGGCCGAAGACCTAATTTCATCACAAGTCGACAACTCAACCTTTGCCTAGTGAGCTAGGCCCCAGGGCAAATCTCAACAACTCCCTTGGTGCCACAAAACAAGCAAGACAAACCGCGAAAAATCAAAATTTTCTTGAAAATTTCTCTTAGATATATTTTTCAAAAAATAATTGAAAACCCAAGAAAAACCATTCACAAAAAATAGAGGAAATTAAAAAAAACCTTTAGGCGGACAAACAGATAAAATACGGCCAAACTATTTGCCACCATTTTCTCCAAATCTCTTCTCCATCACTCACCTCTCTTTGTACTCTCCGTCCACCATCGCCGCGGCCAGATAGCTCAGTGACGTCATATTCCGACAAGGTGACTGACGTCTTCCCCACCACCACCATCACCATCAATCCATCATGTCACAGTTATGACAAGGTCACGAGACCGTTCACCAACCAGAACAACAAACATTTCAACTGGCGGCGGCGGCGGAAGCGGCAGAGACGGAGGAGGAGCCACGACGGCGATGAGGGTGATAGTACCCTTACAAGGTGTAGTACAAGGTCGGGGTGGTCTTTTCTTAGGTTCGGTTATACCCTGTGCTCTTTTCTATTTCTGGCAACTCTGCCTCAAACGAAATCGTTCTTCCGGCGGTGACAATAACGGCGAATCTAGGGCTCCGTCGAGGTCGCCGTCGTCGACCCATTTGCCGGAAGTGTCTTCTGGGTCTGGGTTACAGAGGGTTCATTCACGTATTTTACTGTCACCGAGGGGAACTACTGGGCAATCTCAGGTATCTGCCAGAGCTAATTCTATTATTTCCAAACAAACTGATAGTAGCCCTTACTATGTTGGATTGAAAAGAGCTTCTGAAGACCCTTATGATGAGTCAAGTAATCCAGATGGTGTTATTCAGCTAGGATTAGCAGAAAACAAGGTAAAATTTTTGATTGTTTGGATATTTTGAATCATTTCCTATAGAAAGGATTTCCTCCATACCAAATGCTGTACATTTCTTGCTGGTAAATTGAATTTTTTCCTTTCTTTTGTTTTGTTTTGACCATTTTGAGTTTTGTCTCTGTTTGTATGGTTATAGCTATCACTCGATTTAGTTCAAGAATGGCTAGCAGAAAATGTGTCAAGATGGATGATGAATAATGATTCGAGTATACGCGGGGTGGCTACTTATCAGCCGTTTGACGGGTTGTTGGAGTTGAAAATGGTAAGCTTTTTAATTGCACACTACTAGTGACTTGTTTGTTGATATGATGTCTATGTATTGGATATCCTTTGTTTTCATTAGGGATTGCCCTTCTTGAACTAATAAAGTACTAGTAGTTGTTCATATGGTTATAGTTTTATAGGCTAGAGAATGAAATTGAACAAAAAATTTACTCAAAAAAGTTTCTAAAACTTAAAGTTGTTAATTTGAACTAAGACTTTATAGGAATAAATCAGTGGATACCTATCTGGGTGAAATTAACTTATAGTTGTAACCAAGGATGAACTCATGTCATGTCCATATGCTTGTATAACAGTTAGTGCGTATCAATTATCACCCATCCGCTAGTTCAGTGTGCTCTATAGCTGGTTTAATTTGAAATGTGGACCCCTGATGTGGGATTGGTAATGGCATTTGACAATTCCCAAATTATTTATTGCATATAAAGGTATTGTATGTCTCGTCTTGAGCTTTCTAAAGTTTATTAGAACGTAAAACAACCCAAGGAAAAGCAATGAATACGCTTCACTTTCATTTTGCAGTGCCAATTAACTTCTGAAAAGTTTGTCAACGCTTTAACTTCTATGCTATTGATGCTAAGTATCACTTTGGAAAAATAAACACGGCTTTGAATGTTTTGATTTCCTTCTTGAGCTTTTGGAGCCAATTATTATCAAATCAAAGAGGATAAAATAGAAATGATTGGAAAGTTTTGAAACTTGAAATGTGTTTGACCAGCCAACCGTATCCCGAGGGATAGGAGAATTTTTTTGTATATTTTTTTGGTAAATATCTTCTCCTACTTGAGCATTACATTGGTAAAACTTGAGTTGGAAACACATTATTATTGTCGATCTAGCTCACATATTTATGTTGTTTCAGCATTTGTATGGTGATATTTGTCCTGACCAGAACAATCGATCCCTTGCAGTGTGATAAATAATCTAGTTTTGATGCTTCAGCATGCTTTATTCTGCATGGTTTTCGTTATAAGCAAGTTAATAGTGAAAAATGGACTCAGTTGTTCTTAGAGGTGCCTCTGTTATTTCATTGGTAAATCCTCACTTCGATACTCTATCATTGTGTAACCTGTCGAAGGATCTATTGCTAGTTTTGCAGTACCTGTTGAAAATGGAAGGCAATTTTGGCCTCTTTGGAATATGAGTGGCTACCTTTGTCATCAGGTATCCTATGGATGGGAGATGATCTGGTGGATTTACCTTTTAAAATTGGGGGTTTAATTGTATAACAGCAATATATGAAGCCTTCCTTGAGCCACTATGATGATTGATTCATAAAAACTATAAGTGTGTGTTTGTGTGATTCTACATTATATATGGTATCTCTTTGAATTGATTTTCATGTTTTCTCACTTTTATGCAGGCTGTGGGAGAATTTATGTCTCAAGCTGTGGAGAGATCAGTGTCCTTCAGCCCTTCGCAAATGGTTCTTACCGGTGGTGCAACTCCTGCGCTTGAGATACTGAGCTTCTGCCTAGCTGATCCTGGAAATGCTTTTCTTGTTCCCTCACCATATTATCCTGAGTGAGTTTTATTCTCCTTTCCAAAGAAATTTCAGTGTTTTGGTCAAATTTATGCATTTTTTATTGTAAATGAGCTCAACGCGTTTGCAGTCTTGATAGGGATGTGAAATGGAGAACTGGAGTGGAGATTATACCCGTTCCATGCCGCAGTGCAGACAACTTTAACTTGAGCATTGATGCTCTTGACCGAGCTTTTAACCAAGCTAAGAAACGTGGTCTTAAAGTACGAGGGGTTATCATTTCTAACCCCTCAAATCCTGTGGGCAATATTTTCTCCAGGGAGACACTTTATAACCTCTTAGTCTTTGCAACTGAGAAGAACATCCATGTAATATCCAATGAAATCTTGGCAGGATCAACTTATGGAAGTGAAGAGTTTGTCAGCATAGCAGAGATAATTGATAGTGAAGATTTTGACCGGGACAGGGTACACATTGTGTACGGTCTCTCTAAGGACCTCTCTCTTCCTGGTTTCAGGGTGGGGGTCATCTATTCTTCCAACGAAAATGTTCTAGCTGCTGCAAAAAAATTGACAAGATTCTCATCCATATCAGCGCCAACACAGCATTTACTCATCCAGATGCTATCAGATACAAAGTTTGTACAACAATTTATCAAAACGAATAGAGAGAGGCTTAGAAGGATGTCTTCTCTATTTGTCAGTGGATTGAAGCAGTTGGGAATTGAGTGCACCAAAAGCAGCGGGGGCTTCTATTGTTGGGCTGACATGAGCAGGTTGATTCGGTCGTATAATGAGAAGGGTGAGATTGAGCTTTGGGATAATCTACTCAATGTAGCTAAGATCAATGCCACCCCGGGTTCTTCCTGCCACTGTGTTGAACCGGGATGGTTCAGGTTATGTTTTTCGACGTTAAGTGAGAAGGACATATCTGCAGTTATGCAACGTATTCAGAAAATTTTGGAGATACCCAAGTCTCTGAGTTAAGTTCTGATACGACCCCTTACAGTAGTCAACCGCAGCCAAAGGTTCAGAGCTTCTGTCGAGATTTGAAGGGTCGCGTGTTATGTTAATGGATCCATAAGTTATCAATGTTCGGATAATGAGATCAGGATGCAGCACTAGGAACTAAATGCAGAGAAAACAAAAAAAAGTGCCAGATTGTACACAGAAGATTCCTGGAGTGTGTTCTTGGTCCTCTCGTCCTCTCCCACATTGCCATGTTCACGAATGCATTCCTCCTCCCAGTTTATGGATTTTGAAGATAGGTAAATTAGCAGTCAAAGTTGATGCAAGGAACTACATATAGCATGTAGAAATGGTTTCAAATGAAAATTCATTTCAAAATTCTTTGTGTATAGTCAATAAGTAAGGTCATTAATCTTATTTTCTTATTATTTCTCATTGTTGTATAGTTACAGGTAGATGTATGAACTCATTATTCGTTCACATTCATTCTTATTGTAGCACTAGATAATGTGTTTGGAGAAATGAATTGATTTCTTTCATAAATTTAAAGGTGGTTGATATATGCTTGGAACAGTAAATGGACAGCAATATTGTATGGTTATATAAAAAGCAGTTGTCAAGCTGCATATGAGACATCAAATTTTGCCTTGGCACCTTACAGGAAAAGAATGACTTTATTGTAAACTTACAATGACCAATTGGTTGAAAGAATCACAAATCAAATACAAAAGAATCTTCTCTTTGTACCAAAAGCTGTGACCTAATCACACTCATTCTAAATTCAAGAATACAACCCATACCATTAATTGGTCTGGGCGCCTTTCGTATTAGAGACCCTTTTGATTCCCTCATCGAATCTCATGAGAAGCGAGTCTAGCACAACAGCTAGACTACTTTTTCCTCATTCTATGAACAGCTGCTATTTCAAATAGTCTAAGGACTTTACTGATTCTTTACTATGATCCCAAGCCATTCCTGATGGACTCGAGAACCTGCACTACCTCAGCCATGCTAGGTCTCCTTGAAGGTGTTTCAGAAGTACAAATCAAACCTAACTTCATAACCTGAATCAGCTCATTTTCTGCAAAGCCTCTCAAACTTCTATCAAAACAGTCCGAAGCAGCACCCGTTTCTATCAATCCTCTAACATATTCACACAAGACCACCACTTCATTTGCTATTGGGCTCTCCACTGGTTTCCTCCCAGTGACCAACTCCAGCAGAATCACCCCGAAACTGTAAACATCACATTTATCACTTAGTCTCAGACTTTGCGCCAACTCTGGTGCAACGTAACCAACTGCATTGTGAAACTTGGTTAGTCCATAGTTATCCAGCAAGGGAAGGAACCCACTCAGGCCATAGTCACTCAATTTGGCTTCATAGTTTGTGTCCAGGAGTATATTAGTGGACTTGACATTAAGATGCAGGACCGGAGGCTTGCAATCATGGTGAAGATATGTGAGCGCTCGAGCTGTTCCCACTGCTATCTGAAACCTTCTTGGCCAATTCAATTCTGGGTTACCAGCACCAGTGCTGGTTCCAGGATAACTAAGTCCATGTAAATTGTCATATAGGTTTCCATTCGGAACAAACTCGGACAATATTAACTGCATGCTAGAGGACCAGTAGAACCCTTGTAATGCAACAAGATTGGGGTGCTGAAGGGTCCCTAACCGGCCAATTTCGTGCTCAAATTCATCTTGATTTCTGATTCGCCCCAACGTCTCAAGTTTTTTTACTGCAATTGATACACCACCTTCAAAGGAAGTTCTGTAAACTGATCCAATTGTTCCCCCACCAATCAAAGACTCCTTATCTAGCAAGGCTTTTGTGCCAGCCTCCCAGTCCTCATATTTTGAAGGCAAAGTCTTGCTGAAAAGGACCAACTTTCCGATAATGACATTTGAATCTGTAGAAGCCAGTGGCGTGCTCTCTACAACAAATGTTTCATCGTCTCTCCTCCTTCTCCCTCGAGCCTTCATATTGATGATGGTTATCAAACAAACACCTGTAAGGATTACTGCAGCAGCGACAATAGCAACAATAGCCGAGACACTCAATTTTGGTTTCCCTTTTGCAGGAGTAGTGCCACTAGCAGAGCATGAAACTTCTAAAGGATCACCACAAAGACCACTATTATGAAAAAAGGCAGAGGGTCCAAACTCCTTGATGTTCTCAATTGAGGGAATAGCACCGGATAGAAGGTTGTAAGATACATTAAAATGAGTTAAATTTTGCAAATCCCCAAGAGCAACAGGGATTGAGCCAGACAGCAGATTTTGCGATAAATCCAAAATGTGCAAGTTAGACAAATTTCCAATGGTCGATGGAATACTTCCATTCAGTTGGTTATGATGTAAGTCAAGATATACAAGGTTTGACAAGTTGTACAGGTTTTGTGGTATTTCTCCTACTAAAAGATTCCCAGATAGATCCCTGCAGAAAATATTAGACGGTTCAATTCCAGTTCAAAGCGAGGATGAAATGAAACAAATTATACTAAGATGGTAATATTATACTCACAGTTGAAGAAGAAGCTTGCAGTTGCTTATCTCAATTGGGATTTCACCAAATAGGGTGAGACTATGGAGGTCCAAAACTGCAAGCCATTCAATACTACCAAGCTCGGCTGGGATCGTCCCGCCTAACAAATTATTACCCAATCGAATAACGGTAAGGCTTTTCAAAACTGCAAGCTCAGCAGGGATACTTCCGTTAATTCTATTATATTCCATGTCCAAGTACTTCAAGGCGCTGCATTTCGAGATGCTCAAGGGAATTTCACCAAAAAAATTATTCCTTGAAACATCGAACACTTCCAGTCTCTGACTACAAGTCCCAGAGTTAACAATCTCCCCTTCAAAACCATTACTTGAAACATTGAAATATGTAAGATTCACTAGCTCAAGAACCCCAAAAGGAGCCAAACCAGAGAACTTATTGCTACCAAGATCCAAAAGTTCCAATCTTTGACATGAAGAAACCTGTTCTTCAACAAGTCCTGATAGTGCATTGCTCCTCACAGACAAGTAAACTAATCCTGGAATCTCACAAATTTGTGAAGGTAAATTTCCACTAAGACCATTAAAAGACAAGTCTATCCCTTCAAGATTCTGACAGTTTCCAATTGATGCTGGAATTGGACCTGAAAGATTGTTGTGGGACAAGGAAATGAACCTTGTTTTGTTACAATTCATAAACACAGACACAGGAATTTCACCACTGTACACATTTCTAGACAAATCAAGGAACCTTATATTTGGTAAATCCCCAAGAAATTCAGGAATTGACCCAGACAAAGCATTGGAGCTGAAGTTGATCTTCCACAATGAATCAATCTCCCCATACTCTGCAGGAATATTCCCAGTGAATTGGTTCCCAAACAAGGTGAGGATCCTCAAAGACTTAAGTTCTGCTAAGGCAGGGGAGAGAACCCCACCAAGACTAGTGTTCCACAACACAATCTTCACCACATTACCAGCAGAATTGCAGGAAACGCCACTGAAGTCTAGGCAAGGATTTCCATTAGGATTCCAAGAAGCTAAACTATTGAAAGGGTCACTAGAAATGTTACCCTTGAATTGGAGCAAGATCTCCTTTTCAGTGACGGGAGAGACCAGTTCCAATTCAAGCAAACAAAAAGACCAAACAAGAACAACACAATGAACAAATGTACCTAATTTTCTCATGTTCCCCAGCACAAACACTCAAGCATTCTCATTGCTGGATCCAGTCTTGGAAATCCTTGATCTCTACTTCTCCAGACACCCTTTTGCCTTTTCTCAAATGGGGTTCAATTATCAAAACTACAGGATTTCGATCTTGACTAAACAGGAGCATTTTTAATGCTCAGTATCTTCTCAAAACAAGAAAGAAATTAAAGTGCATTTATGGGCATAGCTTAAAGTTTTGTGATTTGGTACTCTTTTCTTGGTAGAAACAATAAAGTTTGGAACTTTGGGTATTTTGTATATCTGGGTTGGTGCTGGAGTTACTAACCCTAAATTCTATAATTTTTTTGCAGAATTTCAAGAAAAAATGAGGATTTCAAGAGAGTGGACTTAAGAAGAGAGAACCCCAAAAACAAAAAAACAAAAAAGATGAATTTTTGGAGCTGCTATTAGTCTGGCTGGCAATGACATGCAAATTAGAGTAGAAGAGGTAATACTGAACTAGTGGAATGCAAGAAGAAAATGCCTGGCTATGCTGGAAAAGTTTGTTGGTCTGCCAGTTTTTAATAGAGAAACTGCTGAAATATTTTGACGGTTGTCTCCACATGGTCCATCTTCTTCATTTTAACCACACTCATCAATCATGATTTAGGCGAGTTCTGCGGGTTCAATTGAATTTATTATTTTTTATTATATATATATATATATTATCAAAAAGTAAAACGTATATATATAATAAAGTCTAATGAATTATATTTTAAAAGATGTAAGCAAGATCTCGAATCGACTGATTTTAAATTCTTGATTCACTTTTGCTCATTCTCCAACAATGTCAATGACTTCTTCTTTGGTCCTTCAAATATATACATAGGAAAATCATTTTCTAGTAGGAGTAGTTCGCGCGAGAAACTATACTTGCTATTGCTTGCTCTTGTCTTTCGCTCTCATTTGATCTCTTTCTTCTAAAAAATAAAGCAAAGCAAAGCGCATGGCAAAGCAGCCAACTGACTGCCCCTTCCACTCAGCCTTTCTTCGCTGTGTGAATAAGGTTTTAATTTGTATGGTATTTTGGGCAGACCGTAATAAGTCACTAACTAGTCGAAAGTTTAGACCAATCGCAATTCATCACCATCTTGCCACCTCCAATTGATAACTAGCTATTATATAAGTTTTGACCTAATTAAGCCCTTATGCAGGGGGCTCGACTCTCGAATCGTACATGAGTTGTCTCGTACGACTCTTCCTAAGAACTTGAAGCCCCCTCTCTCTAAATGAAAAAAAAATGTATATGCAAGGAAAAAAAAACTTTTTCAAAAGCCTTCACCCGCCTATTCAACGAGACTATTAGAGACAGTAACTGATTGACTCTAAATCATTGATTTACGTTTGTTTTTCCTTCAAAAATGCTAACGACAATGTGCAAATCCTTCAAAAGTAATGTATATACAACAAGGTTACATGAATCGTATTCGTATACAAGACTACACGAATCGCTATTGCATGTCAGATCCTCTAAAAATAGTACATTTTTAAAGGATAGATACGAGTGCAACCGGAAGTTACTCTCTCACCTCCCTCATTAGTATATACTTAAATTGGTTTCTTTTTTAGTGATAACAAACAAAAGGAGAAACCAATTTGTAATGTATCATGGTTTTGTGAGGTTTCACTATCACTACAGTGTAAGTATGCATCATATGGTAGGGTCTGTTGCAAGAACAAAAGCATTTATTCTATTCACCAACCAAGACACTATTACTATCACTACTCACCATACACTTTTTGGTTATAGACAGATAGGTAACTAAAAGATCAATGAAATGAAAGAAAAAAATATAGGTTGAATTGAATGAGTCTCACAAAAGTTTATTTCTTTTTCTTACTCTTTTTGCATGGGTGTGACTAATTTTTGAAGTTATTGTGGTTACAATTTTAAATTTTTAAGTTTCAACTTTAGAATATATGATCAATTAAGAGTTTACTATTTCATCTATTTGTATAATTGAAGTAAACGTTCAAACATCCTTTCTAGCATATTCATCCGGAGAGACAAAGGTCATTTATCAGTGACCGACTTTAAATCAATTATACGAGTATGATATCTCACTAACCATCAATCTGAATTCTCGAAAGCGACTGAATTAACCAGCCAACCAGATGAGACTCCTGCTGAAAAATATTCTTTTTCCAACAAAACCTGCCACCAAACTTTTAATTTATGTGATATAATTTATATATATACACGCACACCTTATAATCTTACATATCTTTTTGAGACGAAGGTCTTCTGAAAACAGTCTCTCTGTCTCCATGAGGTAGTGGCAAGGTCTCCATATATTTTATCCTTCTCAGACCCCGCTTCTGAGATTTTTACTAAATATATTATTGTGTAATTTTAAACATGTCATGATATTTGTGGGATTGTAAAACCTATTTATTAAAATTAAAATGAGAATCACATAAAAGGTCAAAAGAAATACAAAGCACTTGAACAATTTTAAGAGTCAACTTCTAAAAGAAACAAATGCACAAAATCAATATACACACAAAGTGTGAAAATCCCTCTTATAAGAATCATTGGCCCAACAGTATTTCATCAAGTTCAGACTTGTGTGTACATATTCAAGAGTCTTTTGAAAATATAATGAGATTACATTTATTCCAAAATAATTTCCTATATATTCTAGATTTATCTCTTGATAGGACAAAAAGTATAATACAAATGATAAAAGCAAAAAAAAAATAAAAAATCATGATTATTAATGTCTCAAAATCAAGACCACATAAAGGAGAAAAGATAGATGAAGCAACCTCAAAGAAAGGTTGCATATTTAATATTTTTCTATGTGTCTCAAAATATTTATAGTTTTTATTAAAAATATATATTTGGACATATATATTTTTTTCCATTTTATATATAATAGTGATTATTTTGAATACTTTAAATATCTTAAACATAATTCACAAAATAAATAATTAATGAAAAAAAAATCATATTTTAAGACAAAAATAAGAGTAAAACAATTAAATGCCCTTCCTAATTAATTATTTTATAAGTAACATATAAATAAAAAAGAGAAATTTTTGCATATAGCCATTGAAAAATACCTTAATTATACTTCATAACTATAGTTTGGGTAATTACATTTCTTAATTACAGTTATAGCTGTATTTGTATAATTCGCGCGACATTTCCATATGTTTGTACAATTCGCAGTTTTTGTATAACGTTGTATATTTCGCTATACAATTCTTGCACAGTCGCTATATAATTCATTGTGTTTGTATATTCGCACTAAAATTTGATTCGCACACAACTTTTGTATAGTTACGCACAATATTTGCATAAATCATGCGAGTTATACAAAACTCAAACTGTAACTACAGTTACATATTTGTTGCGAGCCGTAATTAATTCAAACTAGAACTATATTAACTAATTCATTAGTATATATTTATTTATCCACATAAATTTTTTTCTTTTGTTACTACTATTTTGATAGAAACAAATGATCATTTGGTTCTCTTGGATGTACAATTGATAACATAGGCTTTAAAAGGTTATAATAAAGTTTATTCCAAAAAAAGAGAATATTTTTGGGGACCAAAGTAGAGTTATTTCTCTTATAAAAAATTAGTTCAAGAGGTTTAATTTTTCTATTACTCATAAAGTTGTGTAAAAGAAATTTAATAGAAAGGGTCCACTTTTGTTTTTTTCTTAAACTCCTTTTATTTGTCATTTTTTTAATTAAAAAATGTCCCTTGTACTTATCATTAAACAATTTAATGGTGGATGTAGCTGTGGTTATAACTGTACCAGAAAACAAAATGGACCAAAATGAATTTCTTTATTTATACTTTATGGACACTGTGCCCTTGATATAATATAAATCAATAACTTTTGATGACATAATAATATTAATTGTACGATTTAAATTCGTGATCTATAAATTATATGACGATAAATTTTAATTCACTTCAAATTTTTCTCCTAAACCTTGAAGTAAATGTAATTATGCATTACAAACTCTACTATAATTTATATGGTACGATGTACGTAATAGTAATAAAATATTATAATAATAATATATTTAATTTGAGAAGGTTGAAATGTAAGTAAATCTTACTCCAATCTTAGAGAAAAAAGACAATTTTCAATAGATATTAGGCTAAAATGAGGAAAAAATATGCAGATAAATAAAAAAATATTTAAATAAATAATATATTATATATCAAATATTATACTTTTTTTAAAATATTTTTTTTATTACGATCTATAACATATTTTATAAATAAACTATAAAAGCATATTTCTCTTTCTTTCTTTTCTTCTCTCGCCCTTACTCTTCCTCCTCTTCTCTTTCTCTTTCTTTTTTCCTTCTCGCGTCCTTCTCTTTCTTTTTTTTATCTTTTCTCTCTCTCTTCTTTCCATTTAACTATTCATTTTTAATATTATATATTATTATAAATTTTATTATTATTATTATTATTATTATTTTAATAAATATAATATATTTTTACTAATATAAAACAAATTAAATCATATTGAAATATTTATAATTCATTTTTTGCATTTTATGTATTATTTACTGAGTTTAAAATGGAGTATAGCTTTTCTTTTTTATTATTTTCATTCATTAATGATGTTAAAATAATTATTATATTAATAATATATTATTGATATTCTCCACGTGCATTAAAAATATCTATAATACATATGAAGTATTGAATTCAAAATGTATTATAATTGTTGTTTTTATTTATTTATTTTTATTAATGGTGTCAAAAAATATTATATATGAATTTCAAATATTTAAATACTATTTAAATTAGTTTATATGTTTAATATATTAAAATTGTGTCACTGCATTATATATATATTTACATAAAACAAATTTTCCAGTTTAACGAATAGTAAGAACATCAATTGCGTAATATCTGATATATAATGCATTATTTATGTAAATACTCCTTTCAACAAATATAATACATTTTCTAACAATGTAAAATTAATTAAATCATATTGAAATATTTAAAATTCACACATAATACTTATAATATGTATTATTTATTGAATTTAAAACGTATTATAGTTTTTTTTAATTTTCTTTTATTAATTATGTTAAAATAATTATTTATATTAAAAAATATATAATTATATTCTTCGCGTACATTAAAAAATGTCTATAATACATATGAAGTATCAAATTCAAAATGTATTATAATTGTAGTTTTATTTTTTTATTTTTATTAATAGTGTCAAAAAATATTATATCTGAATTTTAAATCTTTAAACACTATTTAAATTAGTTTATATGTTAACATATTAAAATTGTGTCAGTACATTATATATGTATTTAAATAAA
>JAPFFP010000103.1:20883620-20906685 GCA_026153255.1 Solanum medicagineum | reverse complement strand
TATATATATATAAAAAAAATAACTTGCAATAATCTTTTTTAATTAATATGATAAAAAAAATACGTCTTAAAATATTGATCAAAGTCAATATGATCGAGAAACGAAATGTGACATGTAAAAGTAAATAAAAAAAGTAAAAACTTTAAGAAAAAAGCAGTTTAGAGTTAGTTACGAGGTTCACATGAATCTGTAGCTTTTGTTGAAACCTATATATGTATTAAGACATCTATTAGACATATGAATATAATTATTATGTAATATAAACTATAAGAACCGATAAATATGTGTGCTTAGTCTTTGTGTTTTACTAATTATTGGAAGAAAAAAAGAAACAAAGTGAAGTAAAGCAGGGACAAAAACAAATGGGAAGCCAACATACAGCTACGACGAAAACACTATATGTGACAAATTTACTATTAGGACGAGTTTTATGTATGATTTCCTCTTGAATAATATATATCTATGTTTATCTTTCAAAGAGAAAGATAGCATACAATGAAGTAGTCAATTCATAAAATAAAAATAGGAGCGTTTACTTTAAAACAAGGTAACAGGAGAAATTAAATAATCGTCGAGTGAAAATTTTTGTTCTTAGTATAATCTAGATATATTGTATTGTACAATCGATGTGGAATGAAAACCTTTTCTAGAAAGAAGAGGATCGTAGACATTATATTTAGATCATTTTGAATTGAGATGAAAAATAAGTTGTTCAAGATAATAAGAGAATGTTATACATTCGCGATCGATTATTAAAATAGATTTATTAGATACACGTAATTTAAAAATTTGTAGTTGATTTTTTTTTTTTTTTTGGGCAGTGGTGCTATATTTTGTGGAACATGAAAGTAATATAATATGATAATGAAAAGAAAAATAAGAAAACCTTAACCAATCAAATATGAGTATATATATCTGAGTGTGTGAAGAGAAGAAAATAGATTTCCTTTCCTTAATTTATCTCTTTTTTTTTTCTTCTTCCCCTTTTCATGGTCAAAGGAAAAGAAAGAGAAATTAATTGATTGAGACAGCCTTAACAAAATGACAAAAAAAAAATGTTGAAATATCAAATATGCATGATGGGTTGGATGGGTTTCATTTGTTATTTATTAGTCCATATTAAAAAAAAAAATTAAAAATCTCATTGATTGCCTTATATAAATACCAACGAGAAGTAAGAAGAATTAAAAAAAAATAAATTAAAAGGACCCATCCACCGCCCAAAACCAAACCAAAAACAAAATAAACACCATAGATTTCTCCATTTAAAAATTTATTTCTCTAGCTATAAGTTTTTTAAAGCTAATCCTAACTCAAATTTGGTACCTTTATCAAGAAAAAAAAAAAACAAAAACTATCTTCAAGAATTTTGATGCATACAAAAATTTCAACTATCCGTGTTGGTTTTGGTGGACTGAATTATCTGATATTTGTTGCTTTAAGTGAGATAACAAGTATCTCGTGAACGTCTTAGCCTTAGTAGACAGAGTTATTTGATATTTATTATCGAAAGGAGATAACAGATATCTTATGAAATTAATAAAGATACGTGAAAGCTGATGCGGATACCATGATCAAAAAACTAAACGATCTTCAATATTCATTTGGTTCATATATAATTAGAAGAAGATCATTATAGTATGATGATGAAGAGTTTTTTTGTGAGATTTAGTGAGAATTCTTGGTGGATGACACCCACAACCCCACTTAAAATTCCCTCTTCTTTATGATGAAGACTATGAGTACCTTGATTCAATAAACAACAGTTACACCCCGTTCCTCAAAAAAAGCCACAAAGCAAGAAAGAGAAAAAACAAAATAAGACCAACAACCCAAAAGTCTACTCCCCTTATTCCTTTTTTTAAGCTTCTCTCCTCCCCCACTATCTATTTTCTTTACAAACCCTTATTCCCCTTTAGCTTAGGCTTCCTTGTGCTTCCATTTTTTTCCTTGGCTTCAACCTAATTTCCATCCCAAGAGAGAATTGAAGTTCAAAGTATCTCTATGGATCAAATGAACCATTCACTCCCTCCTCCTTTCCACACAAGAGATTTCAACTTACATCAATTCCATCAAACCTCAGAAGATGAACAAAGTGGGACAAGTGGCCTCAACATGTCTGCTCAGAAGAGAGATCGCGATGACAACAACAACAACAATGAAAATTCAAACGGTGGAGAATCGAAAGAAGGATTAGGTATAACAGATATTGAATTGTGTGACTGTTTCATCTGAAAATCTAAGTTGTTTATAGTTGTTATAGAGAGTTAAGACACACATTTATTTACTTAATTATATCTCATCTGAAAGTTTCAAGGTCATGTTATATAAGGAGAATACGATTATTTACTTAATTATATCTTCAAACAAACAGGAAATTCAGGAGAAGGAGAGATCACTAGAAGACCTAGAGGAAGACCGGCCGGATCGAAGAACAAACCTAAACCACCAATCATCATAACTAGAGATAGTGCAAATGCTCTTAGAACTCATGTTATGGAAATTGGTGATGGTTGTGATATTATGGAAAGCATATCAAATTTTGCAAGAAGAAGACAAAGAGGGGTTTGTATTATGAGTGGAACAGGTATTGTTACCAATGTTAATTTAAGACAACCAGCTTCACCAGGTGCAATTGTAACATTACATGGTAGATTTGAGATATTATCCTTAGCCGGATCATTTTTACCTCCACCAGCACCACCAGCAGCATCAGGGTTGACTATATATTTAGCGGGCGGACAAGGTCAAGTTGTTGGTGGTAGTGTTGTAGGAGCACTTATGGCATCTGGACCTGTTGTCATTATGTCCGCTTCGTTTAGCAATGCTGCTTACGAAAGACTTCCTTTGGAAGAGGACGATCAAAATCATCCTCTTCCAATTCCAGGAGGAGGATCGCTAGGATCTCCTCCCGGAAATATTGGAGGACAAGGACAACAACAACAAATGATGGCGGACCCATCTTTATTTCATGGAATGCCACCCAATCTTCTAAACTCCGTTCAGTTGCCTTCGGAACCCTATTGGGCAACTGGAAGGCCTCCATTCTAATGCAAGCGGGAATTTGATAAAATTGGAACGATACAGAGAAAATTGACAACATTATGGCCCATGTGCAAGGATGACATCCATCATAGAAAGGGTAATTGTTTTCTCTTGATTTAATTACTTGTTTAATTAGCTTATAAATTAACTCAATCTTGAGGTCTTTCTTTCTATCTTCTTTCTCATCAAGAACACTTAGCAATGTATTTTTAGGAAAATGTTTTTTTGGAGTTTCTTTCCTTTCAATTACTTTACATTTTTTGAGTTTAGTGTTTTGGAATTTTCAGTTAGGTTTTTTCTTTTTCGGATTGTGATAGTGAGTTTGATTATGATATGATCATGATGTGGTGGCTGTAATTTGTTCATCAAATGAAGTTAACTTTGTAAATTCACTGTTTTCTTGGTTATATCTATCTTAATTTCATGATGCTAATTAATTAAATTCTTGTCATTCCCATAACTTCCAACTCTCTTTCCATAATTTTCTTTAAAACTCATGTAATTAGATCATCATTAATAGATTGGAATAGGACATCATTATTCCATAGTCATGATTATATAATTGTGAGAATAACAATGTTTTAATTGTAGTCCAGCTCTTCCCCAAACTCAACACAGAATAGAAGCTTAATACACCGAGCTGTAATAGTATTAAATATAAGTTTTGGTTCATTAATGAGGGGCTGACAGATGAAAAATAGGAGATGGTATGGGCCAATGTGAAACTCTTCAACACATTTCATCCATTTTTTTCCAAAAATAAAAAATAAAAAATCAAGACAATTTTTTTTTTTGGAAACAATCTCTCTTATTCTATGAGGTAGTCGTAAGGTCTGTATATATTTTATCCTCCATAGACCCTACTTGTGAAATTCCATCGGATGTGTTATTGTCGTCGTCGTCTTATTGAAAAATAATTAGGGTTTTTCACGAAGAAGGAAAATTGAATTACATGTGGAATGCATGTGCATCAGTTACTTAAGAGAAAGGTTCTTTTTCAAGGCAAAAGCAAAGTGTAACGTTTAGTCTTATGTTATACAGTCTGTCTACTCTGGACTTTTAACTCACACTCTTTGCTATCTTTCTCTCTCATAAGTCATAATGCATATATATACAATGGCGGAATCAGAGTTTTTAATAAGTGACGTCAAATAAGAATAATATGTTGCTATCAAGAATAGAACACATAACTTCAAGCAATTTTTGCAACTCTTTAATCACTATGCTAAATATTTAACTTGTGTCAAAAGGTATCAATACTTGTATAAATATTTATTAGATCAAATTTTGACCTATATATAAAATGTAATACTCTGACGAAGGGGTGCCGCTTGACACCCTTCGACCAAGGGTAGCTCCACCCCTGGTTATATGCATCAAAAGTGTAACGATTTTTCTTATTGTCAGTGTATATAGAAAGATATATTGATGGGACATGAATGAAAAAAAGTTTAAATTCTATACATTGATGATGTAAAGAATATTTATACATTTAGATTGGTTCATTTAAAAATATTTACATATTAATCTTATCGGTAGAATTACAGTGAATATGTTATTTTAAAGGTGAAAGTGAAACAAAAAGCTGAGATTCTTTGCACCAAATTAAAGCAATACATACATATGGGTAAGTAGCTCCCCAGAACACACTCCCCTAGTCCTTACATTGCTTGCTTTTAGTGCAACAAGTCATGTAGCTATACTCATGTGTTGTTGTAGTAAACTATGCACCATCTTGAGATATTCAAAGCCTTATCCATTCTCTCTCTCCCTCTCTAAATTAAGAAATATTACTTATAATAATTAATAGACAAACTCTCAAGGGCTTCTTCCCTTTTGCTTTTTCTTTTATTCGCACACCATTTTATTGGTGGAATCACAATTTTCATTAAAAAGTTCAGAA
This sequence comes from Solanum medicagineum, assembly GCA_026153255.1. Taxonomy (NCBI): domain Eukaryota; kingdom Viridiplantae; phylum Streptophyta; class Magnoliopsida; order Solanales; family Solanaceae; genus Solanum; species Solanum medicagineum. The sequence continues at coordinate 20,901,737 of JAPFFP010000103.1, read as the reverse complement.
TATGAAAAAGAAAACATACAAACTAGTCGCACAAGGTTTAACATCTATAACACACATATATACATAAACATAATTTTAATTATTTATAAATAATATAATTTTTTAATAAAAGAAGTTCGGATGAATTCCTAGGTCTTAGCTGGCTCCGCTCCCCCACCCTATCCCACCCCCAAGGGAGAAAGTAGCTTCAAGGTATAAGGTTGCAATGTGGAGTTAAAATTTATGCGTAAAAAGCTATCCAAATTGCAACAAACAGTAGATATGAATTTGTAACATTTTAAGACTTTAAATTCTTAATCCGACTCTCGAGAAAAAAGACACACACTACTTCTCTTCATTGTTGTGCTTTGCAGCACTACTCATTCCATTAAAATGAAAACTTTCAAAGTTTTAAAATCAAGAATATTTAATTGAACTTGTATGAGAATGTGGCTATTCTTTTTTGAGGGCGTTATCCAAAAAAAAAATATATTTTTTTTAAAATAATACATAGAAGCTGCAAATGGGAATTGCCAATTTGTGTCCATTCATTTAGGTCTGCAAATGATTGGATGGTAAGCCTATGTTTCATTGCTTCCTATGCTGTACACTTTTATCTTATTCATGTATGAGTTGTGTGTTTCATGGGATTAAGGTATTATCTATCATAGTGTTTTTGGTCGGATGAATGTACAAGAAAATGTATTATGACTTTTTGGTGGGGAAGGATAGACACAATTGTTATGGTATTGTGGTCTAGTGGTCCATATTAGACTTTTATCAACTATGGCTTAAAAGCCCATACCCCCCAAAATAAAAGGGACAAGCATGGCGGTTCGGTCAAAATAATTATTTGTTGTAAAGACATATATAGTTAGTATCTATTTCATGTATAGTCAGACTATATTCAGTTTTTGAGTGTACTGTAATATATATTCAATGTATATCGCATGTATAAGTAATAAATATTATATGGTCAATATACACTTTCCATTATTTTTTGGCAAGTTATATTGTATAGTCATGTATATTTTCTATGATTTTAGCCTATTTTTCTTATATAAATAAAAGAGATTAATATTTTTCATAAATTGATTAGCTTATTGTATATTTTTAAAATTATCCCTAAATAAAATACAAACACTCAATATATTTATGTTGTTCAAATTCTTCAAAAATATTTCTTGGATGTTTGTCGAATCACGCAAAAAAATGTATTTTTTAAAGATCAAAATGCGTGTTACAAATCCTTTTGTTAAAGCAACACCGCAAAAGAGCAGAATAAAGTAATCTATCCTAATTCGAGTATTAGTAATTAATTCTATCTATAGGCCATACAAAGAAAACTTTAGCATTATTCGAGCCTCAAAGGTTGTCTTTCTAAATTAAAAATTATCTCCAGAATTTTAAGTCAGATGTTGATAATATTAAACTCGTTATTCTGCGCCACTTGCGTGAAGGCTTAGAGCCCCTTTTCGCTAGGTCCAAAAAGCCTCCCAGAAGATTTGAACCAAAAGAAATCCACACATCCATTGCCTACCTACCGTTTAGGTGGCACCAATGAGATCCAGTAAGGAAGTGTCCTGACTACTCCGCTCCGCTGAACTTACTAAAGTAGTTGTTTCAACTTCAATCATTCGAATTTTTTATTTTTTTTCTTTTTTCATCATAGATTTGAACCTAGTAATATACGCATATTTTAAAGAAATATTTAAATATGTGTAAAATTCAAGATGAGACCACTTGTCTTTAAAAGGGTTGATAAAAAAGGGTCAACCTTTTATGTGATTGGCATTCTCTATATTTTTTGCATATATGTATATATTTCATACAACATCATGTCACTTTCTGGAATCTCTATTACAAATTACTAGTTCGATATCTATAAATCCTTTTCAAGTCTCTATCAATTGGGAAATTGAAATTACTATAGGAAGGGAATAATGGACCTATTGAAATATTTTGATAATGTCCCTACCAAAAGTCAACGTGTTAAAAATAAAATTAGAAATGATTTTTGTGTTGCATCAGCCATCAGGTAAGGTCTATAAATGAGCTGTTGCTAGCTATTTATGAAGCAAATAAAGTCCAATGGCAATTTGCATCACAAAATAGCATTTGGCTAGGTTTCATTTTTCAAGTGTTGGAGGCAAGTTGTGCAACTTGTCTTCTCCATAATGCTTGTGGAGCTATATTGTTTCTTCGTCTGTCGAAAATAGAAAGTTTACATTCACAAAGATAGAAATAAGATCTACATACACACTATTCTTCTTCTCTTTAAATCTCAATATAAAATTACACGAAATATGCTATTGTTGCAATCCATTCGCTCTCCTCTTGGATCAAAACGCTTTTAGATTAATAGTTTAAAATATGCTAAGCCGCAATGACTTTAATTTCATGCAAGTTGATAAAAACTTGCTCATTAATATCGAATAATTGAAAGCTATTAAAAGCTTGACCTTTATTATAGTCAAAATGAATCCCTAACCCCTGAGATATTGACTTTTGCTCCTCATCTACGAAAGAAATAGGAATTAGCTGTGAATTTCATCACTAATCTATCACCAAATAGGAGTAGCCTCAGATTTGTTATTTAGGTACGAAATTTATTGCATTCAAATGATGCAAGATCCAAATGGCACTATCACTACCTCAAAACAGAACGTTTCAAATGCAAAAGGACATAATAAATAACTTAGAGGAATAAAGAAAGAAATGACAGAAGATAAACTTATAAAATATGCTTTAGGATTAGAACGTTGATACGACAAATATGCAGCCGTGTTTGGAGGGAGTCATCGATCAATTGGCTCCAGTGACCGAGAACTACGCCCTTGACAAACATGAAAGACAACGTCCTTAGCATAACAATATAGATGAAAATTACACCTCAAACAATTAACACAAATGCTTTTCCTTGTAGAAACAGAATGCATAAATCACATAACTGACGACGGAAACAAAGTGTCCCATCATGAGTAATACAACAGCAGTTACATACTTGTGTAATCCTTAGGGTCGAGGGAGGGTAGTGTGAAAATAGCCTTATCCCTACCTTATATTCAATGTCAGACAGGTGTAGTATCAGAGGCTATATACCTTACTTTCCAGAATGCAACGCTTCAATTGATAGACGGAAAAAAAAAATCAAAGCTTTACATTATAATGATCCTGCTCAGGTGATACCTACCTCCTAATACAAGCAAATTTACAAGATTAATTGTTTCTGTTAACTCAAACTTGTTACCCTAACTGGAACTGGATCAACGAGAGTTTAAGAAGATTGGAAACCAGTGTCAACTCTTGAAGATAAAACAATTGTTTCTGTGGAAAAAGAATCAGCTACCTATGTTAATAACTATTATCTCCACATCTGAAACCATGTCGTCTCAATAACACACGTGAATGTTCAACCATAATCTATCCTCAAGCGTTTCAACTCTGCCTGGAAACTTGGGCTGGAGGTTAGCGTGCGATATGCAAGAGTCCTTATATCATCTCGTGAACAATCTCGGGATATACGAACGAGCTCCCACAAGGCACCTCCCTTGATCATATCCTTTGCATTTACTTCTGCAATTTGCAGTTTCAAGCAATCATGAAAAAGCTAAATCAGAACCACTGTCCACAGTTTCAAGCAAAATGGGAAAAGCTAAATCAGAACCACTTTTTACCATGTTGTGCTAAATGACAGAGTGCCAGCTCAATATGACGCCTTATTGGCGACGCTTCATTATTAGCATTCTGTACAATCCATGGAAGGGTTCCATCTTCAATAAGAAGAGACCTTCCTGTCTTGCTTCCTGTCATAGTAAGATAATTGGCAGTGCCATGAAACTATAGTAGTGAGATTTCTTTCTTCACTAGAACATGCAACACACCAGCTCAACTGTGTACATGTGGAGACTAGTGCAAACACTAATATACTGACTACAGTATTGCTAACAGCACAGTAAAATCTATTCTGGAATTTCATAGGTGTGCAGGAACTGAGGGAGGAGAGGCAGAAGAAAAGGAGCCGAGCGAAAGCAAGAGTGTATACAACTAACCTTGAGAGTATGCTCTTGATTCACATTTTGCAAAATTGGCAATTCCTCGAGCAACTTGAGCCAGAACATCAGGATGTCGGGATCTGACCATTCCTAGTAACGCCTTAACTCCACCTTCCCCTCGTAGCTTTGGTTGCAACTTTTCTGTGGAAGGTTAAAAGATCCAATAGATGTTAACAGCAGGATCCAATTACCCAAGACGATACTTGATTAATTCGCATGGAATAGAAGTTGTTTCCTCCTGCTTGTTTTACTGCTAAGTGCTCTTCTTTTCTTTTTCTTTTTTGGCTGAAGGGGGAGGGGGCCAGGGGAGAGGAATAGTTCAGTTGAGATATCATATCTAAACAAATTTAGAATGGTGAAATTTCACAACTACGCGGGAGAAAGTAACATTCTTATCGTTAACACTCCACATCAACTGAAACAGTTTGGAAATTGATATCAGAAGACAAATGTTACCATATCCTTTGTTCTTACATTATCTTCTTCACAATTACTTGAAATACGAAGAAATTTAGCATAGAATATTCAGTTAGGCAACAAATAATACCATTTCCACAGAGGTTAGCAATGGCCCCAGCAACCATGCGAAGGGTTTGAGGATCTTCAGCTTTGGCTGCTGTGACTGATAACAAAGTAATGCCCCCTTGAGACATGATGAGCTCCTGATTTGTCTCTGTTCCATTTGAAGAATCAACTTTACTTAACATAGATTGATTTGCGTATGAAAAAAATGGACATTAAAAGTAGAATTAAATATTAAACTCATAATATTCATTAATCAGTGACATGATGCAAGGCTCACCATTCATAGCAAGATTTGCAATTGCACCAGCTGCAACTCTGTGAATTGTCTCATCATTGGAGCTTCTAAGAAGAGTTAACAGAGATTGTAAACCACCAGCTTTTACAATTCTCTCCTGATTTGCCTCTGAAATTGATGGAATAAGGAAAAGTCACCACCATTCAAGGACTTGATACTACCTCTTTTGAATTTCTCAATTTTCAACTCCGTCATGTAACATCATTTCTGCTTGTTTTTAACTTTGTTCTTTAATATTCATACGTTAGGTTGCCGGTAGTTATATGCTACTCTTTATAAGGTCAATGATGAAGGGCCTTAATGGATTGAATTGAATGAACTTTTAAATTAAAGAATTGGATTGACTCACCTCCATTCTTGTCCTTCAAACACTGGCTTAGAGGCACTTTACAGCAACAAATCAGGACTAATGCCTCCACTTTGAATGGTGAGGTGTTAAATAAATTATTGGGGTTTGACTAATGTGGTATACCTAACATTCTTCCTTAGGAAAATGACAATGTTTTAGATAAAGCTAAAAAACCAGAAGATAGATGCTGAATTTCAAAACAAGGGAGTACTATATTTTAGATAATGCAAAGCAGTTTTGCGTGTTTTATCCAAAAAATTGAGATACTTATATCTTTTACTAGACTCATGTAGACAAAGTTGACAAGCTATCATTCATGTGTCTTGTAACCACATCCCTCCTACAATTAGAAAACTAATGAGGTATAGCTATGTTTAATAGGTTTACACATCTCAACACAAACAGATTGCATCTACGCTCAACAAACTACAGATAGCAAGTAGTAAGAGACATGAACTAAAGATGTGACATTGAAAATGAAATAGCATAACACTACCTTCGGCCGCCAGGTTTGCTACAACTTTCACTGCATGAATCTGCACATCGGCATCTTCTGATTCAAGCAATGACAATATCTTTTGGAGACCCACTGGTGAAAGCAGTGTAAGTTATATTAGGGAATAGAAAAGTAAATAGATAATAACTCCTAGGATAAAGTCCATCTTTACCTTGTTCAAACAGTTTTGCCATTGAGGCCTTCTCTCCATCTCCTGAATTTGCTAGGTGCTGATGCATAAATGGAGGAATTGGAGAATCTAGAGTGCCTGGCTGATTTACAGTCTCTCCACTATCAAGATTCCTCCTAGTCTAAGAAAAGAATACAGTGTTTAATTTAAGTTCAAGTTAACTGACAAAGAAGCTCACTTAATCGGCAATTATGTTTATATGATATGAAAAGTTTCTGCAGTGCATATATCAAGACATGTTCAAATCTTTAAGTCTGCAGGTTTACAGGTACTTGAAGAGCTTATTTTTCAAAAGATGCATGTTTATTTAAGCTACAACACGAATTACAGATTCTACCCTTTCAACAAAACTAACTCGTGTATAAGATTTATCTGGCACACTAATCTCAGACGTAGCCCATTCATACAGTTTTTCTTTACCCAAAAAGATGGTCTAGAAGTTCTTTAATGCTAGTGTAGAAGAAGCAAATGGAAAGCATGAAGCCTTCAAGCACTTCTCACAGACCAAGTGCACAATAATGTGAACTGGTTACCACAGTCCACAACTGTAAAGAGATAACATAGGAACCCTTAACATTAAGTATATCAGTTTTGTAATTTCCCTTCAACCAAGCCTCAAGTGATGCCCATAACTTAGGGCTGATTGGCCAAATTTCCAAAGGTAAAATCTCATTATTTTGAGAAGCACTGTTAAAATGGACCTACACAGAATACTTCGGGAGAATATCAATTTGTGTTTGGCCAGTCCATTTGAGAAGCAGCCTTTGTTTCACCAAGTTTTCTAAAAAGTGCTTTATCAAATTAAATAAAGATTCACTTTTGCATTGAACAGACCAAAGATTTCAATTTAACAAAGTTTGTCAATTTTATTAAACTAAAATACTAAAGGTAAAAAAGGAACATTAATGATATAAGTAACAAAACTAGAATTAAATCAACGTGATAATATTGAACATATTATATAGTTACTTAATTTCTTTTTATGTATGTATGCATGTAGACAAAAGGTTTTTTTTCCCTTTTAAGTAAATGAAAGAAGTACGTGGAAATGTATTAATTTATCAGGTAAGACCAATGATGAGAGACTCTCAAAATGGCACATTCACCAGAGGCATTTCCAGGATTTTATGAAAAGGTGTACTAGTATGGAGAGGTGAATTCAAGATTTATATTTGATGGGTTCAAGTTCAACCTTTTAAGTTCTTACCAGGAACTTGTTACACTTTTTTTGTGGCAATTTAGTAATCTTTTACATATGTATCAATAATCCATATCAGGACATTAGGATTAATTGAATTCATTGACTATATGACTTGGTTGACTGCTGCTATTTTAAATACATACATATTCAGTTTGACTATACAAATTTAACTGTGATGACAAAAGGAAAATACGAAATTCAATGTGACAAAGTTGGGCATTTTAAAGAATAACCAAACAAATAAAGAAAGAAAAAGAAAAAAGGATTTAATTAAGACGCAAGAGGGGACACAAAACATGTCATCCCCCATCGGTGGACTCAATTCTAGTAAAACAAAGGAAAAAACAATAAAGATGAATGTGAGATTTGAACCTCAGGACTTAATTCTTAAAAAAGAGAAAAGACAAGATGGAAGTGGGATTGGAAACCCCGACTTCATTAATAAAGGTGCACCCAATAATAATTGCATTATAGAACGATATGAGAGTGGGTGTACATATATATAAGTGATTTTAAAATAATCTAACATTCTGATAAAATACTAAGCAAACCAACTTCACTACAGGCAATTCTGAGAGAAAGAGGATATAGCGACTATACAGAAGCTGCACCAAGTTTTGAACTTTTCTTTCATGTCTGGCAGTAAGGGCATACAAGTCCAATGATTTCTCCAACAATACTAAGTCAGTAACATTGAGATAAATATTGCTTTTACCTCATCAGCTTCGAAACTTAATTGCAACAGCTGGCTTTGTAGTACTGCAATTTCTTCTTCAAGCTTTGCTTTCTGACGTTTTTCATCTTCTAGTATTTTCCGCAGTCTTAAAATCTCAGAATTTCCAGCAGCCTATGACATCACAAACATTGTCATCAGCAATCCACAAACTGCAATTAAGATATACAGAATGATCAAAGAACTTCACAGACAAATCATTACCTCTGACCTTTTCCATTGTGCTAGTTGATTTTTAAGATTGTCAATTTCCTCTTCTGCAGCTTTCCTTGAAATAGTTTCATTTTCAAACAACTTTTTAAGCTCGACAACTTCCATAGAAGCAGAGAGCATTGATGACTACAAAATGAGAAAAATAAGCAGCAGAACCAAAGTTAAATTCATCATAGAACCAGAAATTGGAACATGAGTAAAAAGCTACTTCACTGTTACAGACAGTTGCTTAGGTATATGCAAAAGTTCAAAGAGAAGACAAGCATGTCTATTACACACATGAACTGCAAGGAAGAGACTTATGAAATCATAATTTTAATAACCCGTGTGTAAGGAATTTTCAATGGGATACTTATCCTCGGAAAACAATACAACCAACAGTCTTTTAGAATAGAAAGTGGAGTTCAACTTCATTTTTCTCCAAAGAGCACTAGCATCACTTTCAAGACTAACCTTAAACACATTCAATATACCACATTTTATAGCAGCAACACTAGAAAATAGAGCTAATTTGACATATCCCTGTAGCACAATACCATATGACTTTATGACCCCATAGCAAAATATTTATTTTAATACATAAAACACCACACATAAGTCTCAAAGACTAAAATGCATTCCCCAGGAAGTATCTGGTCATCATCATTAGGACTGACCTTCCTTATGCTACATGAATTCTTTGGATCATTGAGAACCTCTGCTTATATATGCATATAATATATGATAAAGTCATAAATTGCACCATCGGCAACCTGAGGTTGATTGATTCCTATCGTTACGCTAATTGCAAACACAACAGTACACGATGCATTACTCATTGCACCTATCCATCCAGTGGATATCTTGTTAATGTTATATCTTCTGAACTTACCTGGGCCTTTTCGTTTTCATACTTTTGTTTATTTGCTGCCCATTGCTCTTCTAGCTTGCTTATTGCATCCATATAATCATTCTGGTACTGCAACCTTTCCTTCTGCAGATAATGGAAGAAAGGGAACAAAAAGAGAAGAAAGACAATGACAGTGAAAATACTGGTCATGGCATAAACTCTGGTGATGCAAAATTACACAATTCAAATAAATAGATGACCATGGAAAATAAGTGTGGGATGAAATAGATGGTGCATAAGCATGCTATATAAGATTCGGCTGTTGTCGCAAAATTTATGAAGCATCTGCCTACCTCCAGTGCTTCTGCATAACTTTTTTCAGCCTCATTAATTCGAATCTGAGCTTCTTGGGCAATCCTCTCAATATCATCCTTAAATCCTTTCTGCAGCCTTTCATGTTCTGCAATTTGTTTGTCTAGCTGCATTTCAAGCCTTCTGGACAAACTTTTGTAGTCAAACTCTTCCTTAATTTTCAACATATTCTCCACCTTCATAGCCTGTAAAATACAAATCATTTACTTCAACTCCTAGATTGTGAAAAGTAGAAAAAAGCAAGAAAAGACGTTTACTATTATTCTCTTATCCATGTGCATACAAGTTCTACTCGCATGATAATTCAAAGTGAATCCCAGAGAATAGATCACAACTGAGTTAGCATTAGCCAGCCCGTGCTGCTTAGAGTATCAATACAAAGGACTGCACTAGTTTTATAGTAAAATTTACATTCCTGTGGGAGAAGAAATAGAGGTGAGAATTACCCTCTGTCCAAACATTATGGTGCTTGCCGTCTCTCCTCGATGACGTGGAGATGGACCTATCGTGATAACCAAAGAAGTTCTTGCTGTACCTGTGAGTATTCAACAATTTGATGACCTTTCTTAATGTCCCATAACAATGTTCCTTTAAATAATCAGCAACTCATGGTGATGGTTTATGATAAATGGTTATGTAGGATACCAAAACAAGCATTATGCATCAAAATTGAACAGTCTAGCTCTAGACGAACACTCCAAATAAAAGCACGTCATGTAGGACATCAATCTTCTGGCCCAAAAAGATTTACTATATCAGAACGTCGGCCAACCCAGTGTCTGACAGAAGTATAAAACTCTTGGTCTCAAAGGATGTTAAATCTTTCTGTATATTAATTATTTGACCATGAACTTAAATTGAGTCAACCAAGTCAGAAAAACATGTCTTCAATAAGGATATAGTTAGGGATCATTTGGTAGTGTAAAAAAGAATGTTGAATATAGTTTATTAGTAATGTTGGTATTAGTTACGTTGAGATTATTTCTTCCGCAGTATTTGGTTTGGTGTATTAAAAATAATATCCATTGCATAATTTCTAAAACAATTATTTTATTTACAAAATACCTTCGACAAATATGACAGAAAGGATGTGGAAAAGATTTTGAAGGGCAATGGTGTCTTTAATCGTGCTAATGTATGCACTAAAATCCTTTTAATTATAAATATCATGGATTTCCATGTATTTATTATATATACCTTATACTAAATAGAGTATATAACTAATACAACCATTCATTATACGTAGGTAGAAAATGTGTACCAAAAAAGATAATCATAATACACAAAGCAAATGCATGCATTATTTTTTACAATGCACTCTACCAAATGACCCATTAGAAGAGTTATAATATGATTATCCTAATTTATGTTTTATATGACAACTTTTTGGAACAGGACGATCTTTTAGATAATTTAGTCCAAAACTTGTTGAATGACTTTAAAGGTGATTTCCATACCTCTGAAAAGTGATGCACGTTATGTATCTGACTCTGCATGTTAGGATATAGTCATAGCTTGGACTTGAAATAGTAGGACAATTTTTTTTAATAACTAAGAGTGCATCAGATTCAGTTGCTAAAAACACAAATACAAGCCAATTTAACAGATCCTCTTGGTTTAGCTAAGGAGAAGAATATTATTACTATGTTTCTTTATTCGTCTGAGTGTTGGTTGCTGTGTTCAAATCAAGTGTGTGGAATCATACTAAAATATCTGAATGCAGCTACAGATTATTTAATGAGATGCAAGAAAGTCCACATGAAAAGTTTTTTAGATAAACTCAAGTATAAATAAGGATTTGATCATTGTAGACTTATAGCATGTTCGGCCAAGCTTCTAAAATCAACTTATTTTGAAAAGTGTTTTTTCGAAAAGTTTTTCTCAAAGGTACTTTTGGTAAGAGGCAATTTGAGTTTGGCCTTTAAATTAAAACTTTTGAGCAGCAATTAGTATTTGGCCAAGTTTTTGAAAAGTGCTTCTAAGTGTAGTTTTCCCAAAAGTGATTTTGGGGAAAAGCTACTTTTTTAAGCTTCTGTGAAAAACAGTTTCTCTTACTCCCCCGAAGCACTTATTTCCCCAAAAGGTTAGGTCAAACACCTCTTTTTTTTAAAAAAGAAATAAGCACTTTTGACCTCCCAAAAACTTATTTGGGCCAAACAGGCTATTAATTGCATTATAAATCTCACTGTACTGGAATTAAGCCTCGAAGAAAGCAAGAACTACACTCAGCATAGAAGTGAATGGCTTTCATAACTAAATATACTTAAAGATGTTCCCTTGCTTTCAAGTGCAGTGGTTAAAATCTTGGAGCATGTTAAGTTATGTTTTCTTAACCCAGAAGAGCTTCAAAATATTTATATTAAGTACCTTACCTCCAAATGAATCTCGAAGCAACCTTGTGAGCTTTGAGTCACGAACTGGAACATGAGCACTATTCTCTGCTAACGCATTGATACATTTTCCTAACGCACTCAAGGAGAGATTAATGGACTTAGCTTCTTCAAGCGTGTGTGCTTCACTTCCTGTCAAATGCAATACAAAATGAAGAACCAATGCTTCCTTAACTTTATCCTGTTTTAAAGCTACACTAGTTGCTCCAAAGAAACTTTAGAAACATCAACATGGTGCCTTAGATAAGCCAAAACCCAGGGAAACCCAAAAAATTGGTCACAGTTTTGTCTGCAGTAATCAGTTGCAAAATGTAGCCACATTCTTGCATTAAAAGACAAATTCAGCTTTTATTTGGAGAACATAGATCAGATTCCTAGTTTAAATCAACCAGACGCCAAAAGAGGGTTAAAGGGTGAACAGAGTCATAATTGGGGCTGCTTCGATATGTATTTTCCTTCCCAATCCTTGTATAAAACAATGTTTTCTGTAAGCAGAATGCTCCAGTTGTGGATACATAACAAAAGCTACAGCACAATACATTTGCCCATAAACCCTGATAGCGTACCTGATTTGTCTATGCGCTCTGAACCAGCAAGATCCACAACAACTAGTTTGCTTTTCCTCACAACAGGTGGCTTGAATGCTTTAGCAGCGTGAGAAGTACTACCATTTTCAGATGAAACAGCAGAATCTCTTCCCTTGACTGACCTTTCAACATGTACCTGCAATAGAAAACAAAAATTCTGTAACATTCCACTTTGTTGATGTCCCTGTCCGTTGGCACAATTGGGCAGAGGCTCATGAACAGTGGTCAAGCCACTATCAACCTAAAAATTATAACTGTATAACCCACAAGAGAGAGAATCGTCTAACCATCAGCATAGCATGGCTTCGTGAAGATTCTGTGTTTAATTTAGTGTTAGCAGCAAAACGATGAGCTTCACCCATGCGAAGGAGTTCAAGGAAACTCTTCTGGTCTCTCATATCCACTGTAGTAGCCCCAGGTAATGAAACATCTCCAGTTTTGGGATCTTCAACAATTGATATGTTATCGTTCATTGGGTCTAGGAGATCCTGAATACTCTCCATATAAAGCTGCATTGACAGGTAACCAACCCAACTTTATACACCATGGAGTCAGAAACAAGCATGAAACAACCAATGATGCAAATGAATCTTGAAACATCTGTTATCAGGTATGATAATAAAAGTGGTCAAAAAGATTTTTAAAAAAGAAGGAACTCTCAATTCTGTAGAAGGAAGAAAACCTGAAAATAAGAGACAGAGATAGAATCTTTCTCTGGTGTTATTTCAGAAAGAATATCCTCCATTGCACGAACCATTATCCCTCGATCAGCAGTGTCCTCTTCTCCAAGCCGTCCAAGAGTGTAAGTTTTTCCTGTCCCAGTCTGCCCATACGCCATGATGGTTCCATTATAACCATCCAGAACACTCTGCAAGGAGAAAAGATCAAGAGAAATATGAGCCACTTTTTTATTGGAAGATATAAAGGAGGAATACAACCATATGAAACTAGATCAGTGTTGGAACAAAATGGTTCCTTATTACACACACAAAAGTGATTAGATAACACCATGTAAAACCATAAATTTAACTAGCAAAAATTACTTAGAACTAACAAAACTAATATCACTGAATCCAATAGACATTGAAACAGTTATAAATGTGGTGATGGATCTTATACTTGCCTTTCAAGAAGCAAAGAAGATACTACAGAAATATTTCTACTGAGATGAACTTCATTATTTGCCAGATAAATATCTTACATACTTTATATGAAAGCTACTCAAAGAAATTGTCTGTTGTATCTGGCAAATAGGTGTTTTGAGAAGCATTTTTAATGTATAAAGTATTTCCAGAAATATTTAGCAAAAGCTTCCCACCTTGGTAGCAAGTCATTTGGAAAAAACAAAAACTTGGCATTTTGGCTTTCAAAACATGCTTCTTTGTGGGATAGAGTGCCCAATCACTTAGAGATAGAACTGGAAAAATTATTAGTAAAGGACAGGTAACTAAGCCATTCCTCAATAATTTACATAATTTGGAAAAACACATTTTACACTCTTGTTATGTGCATCAAAGTGAAAGAATGTTTACAGTTCTGAAGTGAACTTTCCCAGTAGACTAGTCAGATACTGCATAGCCAGTGCAAATTCCCTCTAGTTCTTCCAAGGTGTAAACCAAAGCATGTACAGAAGATAAACAGTGCATTGATAATTCATGTATTGACCAACAGAATAGGTAGGATTTTGCAGGAAACCTCAACGACAGGCTTGGCCACTACTTCATAAACACGCTTTTGTGAAGCAAATTCCGTAAGCACTTCATCAAATTCATAGGTGTCTGAATCCCAGTTATTCCTTCGAAGTTTAAGCCTTTTGAGCTGGAAACGATAAAAGAAATGAATTAAAATCAACACTGCTCATATTACTTTGACAAGAATGTTAGAGGTTTACTTGTACCTCAGGCTGCAATTCTACACAATCAGCAAAATCAGCATCAGATACCATCTCCTCTGCATTTTGAGGACGAAGTCTTACTGCTACTCTAACACGTCCTGAAACTGTTACAGAGCAGCAAAATGAGACCTTCCAGGATTAATCAATATTAGAGGACTTTGGATAATACGTAATGCAACGCAGATTTCTCCACTTGGCTTCAATTCGATGAAGGTTCCCATGTAACTAAATTTAATGCATTATTCATAAATATGATTTTTTTAAGTCAAGATATATGATTTAACTCCGCCACATAAGTTTTGCAAGACAAAATCAGAAGGTTGCCAGTAGCCTAAGAAATAATTTACTTTGATACATCCTCTAAATGTTACTACCTGAATTAAGTTGGGATATAGAGGATTCATATCCTGACTACTTTTGGGGTTGATGTGAAGTTGATTGGCTCCCCAAAAGTATAATTCATGTGTAAATGAGAATCACTCTGATGTGCAGCAACAAAACTCAATCTTAAGAAGTTTTATTATAGAAAATTAATAATAATACTTCATTTGAATGCTATCGATGTCCTGTCTAGGCATTACAATCCGGCACATATAATTGGCAAATGCAGAATATAACCAATATCTGTACAAGGATTCCAAATTCTTTCAAAGAAAAAAAGTATTCCGGCAACTAGTTCAGTAACATATCATTATTTGAGAACCAAAAATATAGTTAAAATATTTTAGCTTCCACAGTCACCATCATAAATGCTTGCGTATTAAATCAGATGGCTGATTGTAACTATATTTAATCATAACTACTGTGTGGAGAAAAATTCATTACTGTTACAACTAACAAAACAAGGCCTTAATTTTCTTACTTAACAGACAACAACGATGACTTTACACAAGCAATTTCTTTTTTTTTTAATAATTAACTATAACCTTGAAGGAAATTAATACTCCATCATAAATATAACAGCTTCCTCTACCTAACTAGAATAAACTATCACACCTAACAAATCAAGCACTTACCTTTCTTACATCAGCAGGGAAAAAACAAGAAACAAAGAGCAACTTTTTTCCCAAATTAATTAAAATCTTTAAGGAGATTAATATACTTTAGCTTGGCAGTCACATGCTTCCATTACTTAGACTCATCATAAATTCAACAATAAATCCGAACAACTGCCTCTAACCAACTTAGGTCAAATCCATTACAATCAACAAAACAATCGGTTAGTTATTCCGCATTATGCTTCTAAAAAGAACAGAAAATGAGTATTTTTTTTCCAGATCAATTAACTTCGTAAGGACATTAATACTAATTTAGCTTTGCACACATGTTTCCATAGCTTAAACTCAACACAATTGCTGATTAATCAAGCAGCTGTGTCTAACTAACAATCAAGGCCTAAACATATTACAATCAAACACTTAATTTTCTCACATTATCCGCCAAAAAATTAACAATAAAAATCAAACGTAGCAACTTTTGGAGAATTAAGAGCTCATTTATCAACTACTGAAACTAACAAATCAATCGCTTACTTCTCTTACATTATCCGCACAAATACATAAAACTAGATCAACTTTTAACGAAATTAAGTGAAATTATTAAGGAATCGACTCACCAGAGGTACCATCCTTAGTGTTAGCAGCAGAATTACCAACGGAGCCAGTGCTTTTCCGTCGAGTACCGGACGCCGGAGTGTGACCGACTGTTTTCGATTTGAAAGAAGCCGAAGACTTTGTACTTGAATTCATAGAAAGAGGTCTATCTACCTTCAAAGCTCCTTTAGGAACTGTTCCGTTTCTGTAAGCCGTAGACATTCTCACATACCTTCTAGAAACTTCCGGAAATTCGCCTTCTGTCGTTCCTCCTCCTCCTCCTTCTTCTGTGGTTTTTGTATTAAGTGTTGCTGAAAATGGAGGAGTTCAAAAAGTCGTGGGGAGTCATGGAAATAAGAGGATCGGGTCATGGAGTTTGTGGTGGTGGTCACTGGTGGGTCATGCGCTATTTTTCTTTCTTCACATTTAATTCTTGTATTTTTAAAATGACTGAAATACCCTTTTCACTCAATTAACTACTACTTGTTAATTATGATAATCTTATTGTAATCTCCGTTTCCTTATAATAATTGTCCAAGATTAACGGTCCTGTGATTTGAATTGCTGTTAGTTAAGTTCCTATAATTGCATATTACCTCGCTTGACAGAGTGCATACGAATAATACTCTCTCTGTTTATTCTACTTATTTCTTATATTATTTTAGAATGTTCAATAATATTTGTTTACTTTATCAAATTAAGAGATAATTTTACACTTAGTTTCTAATTTACACTTATCATTAATTATAGTTATTTCCATATTACACTTTTCAAGATAGTGTATTTATTATATTCAAAGGATGATATCATAAAATTATCCCTATCATTTACTGTTTCTTAATCCACGTGCAAAGTCAACAAGGGTCAAGTAACGATAGACGGGAGGAGTACGAGTTTATTAAGAATGCATGTATTAATTATACATAAAATATTTTTATGCATTGTTTGGTTTAATGCATTAAAAATAGCACGAATTGTATAAAAAAAATTATTTACAAAGATACTCTCCACAATTATGGCGGAAAAGAGGTTAAAAACATATTTTGAGGGACAGTTGAGTTTTTAATCATACTAATGAATGTATTAAGATCATTGTACTACTCCCTCCATTTCATATTAAATTGTTGGGGAATTTTTGATGTTTCAAAATAAGTTAATTATTCACTTTTTAAGGGATATGTTGGAAATTTTTTCCAATTTTACTTTTCGTTAATTAAGTTTCTAAGATTGAGTTTTGTCTGAGAAATAAATGATACATTAAATGAGTGTGTCGAGTTTGAAAAGGGTAAAAATAGAAAAACATGATTAAATTTTGTCTTTGTTTCTTTTTCTTAATATGTGTAAAATAACTCAACAATTCACTTAATATAAAACGGATGGAGTATTAATATGTAGAAATTCATGACATTTGTTATACATAGCATCAAAAGTGTGTCAAACATGATACTACTAATATACCAAGTTAATGGTGCATTACTTTTACTAATACGCTTTATCAAATGGCCTCCAATGAAAATAGTATTTTTTTTTTTAATGGAAATACAAAACAAAATTGTAGACAATAGTTTTTCGAATCTTATATACCGAAAGGTTAATGCACCATATTGTTCTTTTTTTCTGTTTGTTCAATTAATTTCTTTAAAGAAGGGTAGCTCCACTCATATTGTATATTGTATGCAGAGAAAGTTCAATTGAATTACATTACTTAAATTATAAACTCTGGACTATTTGATTGTTCTCTTAAAGAAAAAATAGAAGTATTTGGTCTAAAAATTATTTTATGCATGTGCGATTTTATCACATATGCATGAATTTTATGATTTTTGAGATTTTTAAGAAAAGATGACATAATACTTGAGAACTCGTTTGATAAGAATAGATAGGTAATTTAAACTTTATGAACTTGACATTCAAAATTATTTATTGTTTGAAATCATGGATCGTTGATTATTAGAATGAAATTGAAGTAAATAAATATAAAATTCAAACTCACATGGAAAGAATAAATACATATAAAAATATTTCTTTTCTTAAAAGATACATAATGTTTTGATTCTTTTCTCATGGAAGCTGCAAAAAAGTGAGTGAAAAGTAGTCTTATGTAATTGAATTGTACTGTTACCACAGAATTGAAACTTAAAAGGCGCCAAAATTGTCACTATTTTACCTGAAAGACATGATTTGATTTGAAATTATAAGCCCTTTAAATTAAAGCTAAGTTGAGGGGCACTACTTCCTTTTATTATTACTCATATATACTAATGTAAATATATTTTATTGTTAATGTAAATCTCAGATGGAGCCAAAGATTGACTATTTTTTGGCCTTGGAGTATGATGTAATAAAGCAAAATGACTCTTTAAACTATCTGCGCTTTTTTCATTTGTGAAGTAGCAGTTAGTCAATGCAACTTTCGA
>JAPFFP010000103.1:20854056-20876286 GCA_026153255.1 Solanum medicagineum | reverse complement strand
TAAGTGAGTAATTAGACATTTTTGGACTTAAGAGACCCATAATTAGTGACAAACGGAAACAGTATTGGATCCTTGCAAACAGTTTATCGAAGTGCAGTCAAATATTTGGTATTACTTAATTTATATAATACGCATTTCTTCTATTCTTAATTCTGGGGGTGTAGTTTGACTCCAATATATGTTAAAAAGAATAATGGAAAATCATAACAAAGTAAAAGTATTTGTTTTCATTTTATGATATCATTTCTTTTTTACTCCGTCTCAAAAAGAATGTCATTTTATTTAAATTAAAATTAATTTATCTTTAAAATTCTCTTTTTACCCTAAATAACATGATTCTTAGCGACACAAATATCTAAGAGTAATTTTAGACCACAAGTTTCAAAAGTCTTCCATTTTTTTTCTTAAACACCGTTCCAAGTCAAAGGGTATCATATAAAATGAGACGAAGGAAGTAATATTTAACACACCCAAAATGAGACGACAAGAGTGTGTATATGTTGCTAACTATTAATTAATGGGAATAGTTTATTAATATATCTATATTAATAATTATTTTCTCAAAAATATTTCTGATGCTAAGTAAAAAAATAACAGAGACAATGATGAAATTAGAATTTTCTTAAGATATCAAATACTATTTAATACATATATATATATGAAAAAACATATAATTAATTATGTTAGATTATATTTGACTACGCCGCTAAATAGGAGGAGTAATATCTATGGTCACAAATATCTGAGAAATGATATACGGTATGTTTGATAAAAAAGAAAAATTATGAAGAATATTTTGTTAGAGAATAAATTATTTTCTTATTTTAGGAGATTATTATTTGGTTTAAATTTTATGTTGGGTTGGGTTGGGTTGTTTTAATTTGTAGGGCAGAGCCAGCCGTGGTTTTGCTAATATTTTGCTCCGCACACAGTAAATTAGGGCCAATTGATTTTCCATTCACTAGGAAACAGGATTTTGTTACCATACTGATCACTACGTTACATACAGTATTATTTATCGTATTATTTTAGTAAATATAATATTAAATAAATTATATCGTTATTTTTTACTATTATATATATTATATTGAATACCTGAAAAATAAATTTGTAAAAAAGTGAGGTATAAGGTCGTAGAACATCTTTTAAAAAGGTAATAAATAGAGTTATTCAATATTGAAACGGTATTTAAGAAAAAAAAATACTTTTAAAATTTGTGGTCTAAAATAAACAACAACAACATACCCAGTGGAATCTCACAAGTGGGGTTTGGGAAGAGTAGAATGTAGGCGGACCTTATCACTACCTCATAGAGGTAAAGAGACTGTTTTCTGGAAACTCTCGTCTCAAAAATTCATAAACAGAATAAATTAGATATGAAAGACAAGAAAGAAAATTTGTGGTCTAAAATAATTTAGAAATATTTATGTGGTTGTAAATCATTTCATTAAGAATAAAAAAAATTAAAATTAAAATTGTTTTCCCTTATCGCAAGGGGACATTATTTTTTAAATAAACTAAAAAATAAAGGTAATGAGATAGAGAAAGTAATAAGAAGAGAGTGGATGAGAAAAAAATATATCTAGGTAACAATGCAATCACAATATATTTATTGTTGCACGAATAAGACTTTTTATTGTTACTCGACATTAATTTAACAGTACGATACAATAAAATTTAAATAATAATAGAATTAAACATAATATTTTTTAACTAACAAGATTCCTTGAAAATGAAAGTATCATATTTCAATTTATATATTTTATTTTTTAATTAAATATATTTATTTGAATCCATTTTAAAAGAATCTTTTTTAGTAATTCTTTTGATAATTTTTAGTTTTAATTTCTATATGACATATTTATGATGACAAAACCAAATAACATCTTAGTATATTCTATGGATCTGAACTATATATTCTATATATCTGAACTAAGTTTTCAATAAGAAGATCCAATTATTTTTTTTAAATGTTGTATCAAATCAAAATCAGACAAATAAATAAAAACGGATAAAAGTATTATTTTGTGGTCCGTAAAAATGCAATGGCTCACTCTAAAAAAAAAATACATAGAAAAAAAACATTGTTTCTTCTATTACTCTTGATTGTATGGGTGAATTGTTTTGTGGTTTGCTTATCGTAGATTCAAAATTATTTCATTTGTATCATTTTTGATATTTTTGAACTTGGCACACAATATTAATTGTAAATTGAAATTCGTTCATGGTCTAGGACCGACTTCAAATGATCAACTAATTTTTTCGGTTCCCTTAAATTCAATGCCCGTGTTATATATATTATCAACATTTTAATTGACAAACCTAAACGTCCATGAGTTTGAGTTTGTTACAATTTAGTTGTGACATGAAAAAAATTGGCTTCCTTAATGGTTTTGGACATTTATTATAACAATATATTTGTGGTATTTAAAAAAGATAGAATGTATACAGATCGAGGTTATTTTCGAAGATCTTAAAACTTAAGTGAAGTGAATCAAAGTAGTAATCGAAAAGAAAAAACTCAATGTTAAACAAAAAACACATTGAAATTCAATGTCTCATAGCAAAGTAATTGTTCAAGCTTTTACCACTTGAAAATTTAACAAAATAGCCAAAGATATCAGTGACAGACTCATAAAATTGGGCTAGTTGAGCGTAAATGCTTCTTGGGCTCGTTGGGCCCAGTCTAACAAATTAAAACTCTCATAAAATTCTACTTTCTTGCCATATTTAATTTTTTAAATTTTATTAATTGTATGCTAAATTTGTTTTTCTATTATTTTGTTTTACTACATTTTCTTTATTCCAGTCACATTTTCTTTTCGGCAGTTTACTTTGGAGTTCAAAATAGATGATTAATTATATATTGTTAATTAAGCAGCCCAAATCTAATATTTTAGTTTAATGTATAGGACGCAAATTTCGTTTCAAAAATGTGTTTAATTAATGACTTTAAAATTATGTATTGTTAATTAATCAAGTCAACGCATGCAATTAAATACGGTAGTGATTTACAAGGGAACATCAACTTGGATTGATTTACACAAATTTTCTTTTTAGGCCATTAGATTTTGTTTATAATATAAAAAGTCATGAAATTATTTGGTAATATTTGGTCATATGTTGCTTCTTCGTGAATATAGTACTACAAGTTGTTGTAGTCTTCTCTATTTAAAATAGTAACAAAGATGAAAAGGAAAAATATTCAAGTTCACAAAATTTGTTTTGTGTTGTTAAGAATTTAATTCCCTTGTTGTACTTGAGGTTATAAATTATTCCCTTTCAAAATAAATGTCAAATAAGTAGCGGTACTTCAAACTTTAATAACTTCACCAAATTTAAAGAATCAACAATGAAATCACACAAAGACTCTACTTTCTTTGTAAAAAATATATGCGGAAGGAGAAAATTTGATGTCTGAAAAATACAAAAATTTTCTTTATTTATAATCAATGAAATGGGATGAAAAGGTGCGATTATACCTGTTCAGAACAAACTCATCTATGCATGGTGTCTTTTGGGAAGGAGATGACTGTTCAGAAGGAACACGTCCATTCACGAATTTTAGACTTCCACAAATTTCATTAATTAGTTAATAATTGAAGAATTAAATTAATTAATAAATAATTTCATAAATTAATACTAAAAAAATTTAGTGAGAAGGATAAATATATATTTTTTAAAAATTATCAACCAATTCCATCATTTACCGAAGCCGTTGTCGAGCCGAGCAACTGACGACGATGTGAGGGGCCCTTTTACTTAACCGTTTAAGAGCTAAAGGAAGTCTCTTCTAATATACAGACAAAATTTTTTCTCCATTTTACCAATAAGGGAGGAATGACTTTTTATTTTGCTACACTTGATTCTCCCATATTTTTCAATTCGCACCTTACTTAAACCCAACAATTTACAAATAAAGTGCATATACATAAATGTATATTTTAAGTTGGCTTCAGTTGATATGTCCTCCGACTTTGAGTGTGTAAAAAGAGACACTTAAACTTGTACAAAGTTCAACAATCAAAGTTGGAGGGTATAAAATATTACCCCTCTATCTCATTTTAGTTGTCATGTTGCGCTTTTCAAAATTTGACTAATTTTTTAAAGTTAAATTAGATTAAATTAATTTAATATTTTAAAATAAAAAATTTAGATATTCAAAAACTACAAGAAAAGTATAATTGATTGCAACTTTTTTCATATCACTATGATGAAAAGATATATCTTCAAGTGTTAGTCAAAGTTTACATAATCTAACTCTAAAAATAAAAACTACGACAACTAAAATGAGACGGAAGGAATAGTTCTTCTCAAGCTAAAGAACATGTTTATGCATTATGACATGAATAAATAAATCTTCATATGAAAACACGAATATCTCGTTCTCTTTAAGAAAATTCAAAACTATTAAACTATTTTCATTTTCATTATATTATAAAGTCACACCACATCTTTAAAAAAACAATTGAAATAAAAATGGAAATAAAGAGATGGAAGAATGGTGCGACACACAAAGTGCGGTAGGTGTAGACGTATATTTATACATGAAAATAGTGCAACTGAACTATAGTTCAAAATTAATTATTACTTGTATGCTATACTCATATATAGTAATAATTTACATCTTGAATAGTCATTTTTTTGAATATCAATGTTGACATTATGAAAGAGATATATAATTAGTGGGGAAGTGCCAGTTATATATGATGTTGATAATGAAGAAGTAGTAACCAAGTGCGTATTGCAATTGATTGCTCTGCACCTATTTAATTTCATGATATTTTCGAAATTGATTTCTTAGATGGTGAGTCATTTAATTATTATTTGAATGATAATTTGAGAAATCAATTTGACATTTTCGACGTAACTAGATGGTTAATATGTATTTTAAAGAAAATTTGGATGCAATATCAAGAAATTAACAAACCTAAAAAAAAAAAAAAAAAAGCGTACACAAAAAGAATTCTTCAAAAAATAGGTAATAAGGGCTTAAAATGGTAGCATTAGCCAGTGAAAATATGAACAAGTACTTGATCAATTTATCTGAATTTGAGTAGGTTATAATGTAGATATTTATTAGTTCAGCTAATTTTGACTCGCTTAATTATCGATTCATCTAAAAAAAAAAGAACTTGATCGGACTAAATTAAATAATCCACCAAAATAACTTTTTATCACTCAATTTTTAAACTCAATGAACTCATGTTGACCCTCTCAATTGAGACTCACTAAAAGTTAGGAGTTTATTTGAACTAAATATGTAATCCATGAGAAATTTTGTAAGAAAGGTTTACTATTAGTTTTATTTGGTAATTAAGTAAATTTAAAGAATATGAACAAAGGAATCAAAATTTTCCATCAATCTTGGATGGAGCCAAAGATTCACTATTTTTTGGCTTTAGGGTATGATGGAATAAAGCAAAATGGCTCTTTAAACTGTCTGCGCTTCTTTCAATTGTGAAGTAGCAGTTAGTCAGTGCAACTTTCGACGCTCATCATGGGTCATCCGGAAACAGTTACTCTATGTTTTTAAACATAGGGGTCAGACTGCGTACATACGACCCCCCTTACCCCGCAATGGGCGGGAGCCTTTGAGGCTTTGGGGTAATGTTGTTGTTGAACAAAGGAATCAAAAATTGGTGAGATCACGATGCGTAAAATACAAATCTAGCCACTTCGAAATATGTCTGATTTACATATAATTGACATTCAAAACTTTAGGCAATATGTTGAATTTCAACCATTTGCAGAAGTATATGAACTTTAGTCATACATAATTTCAAACACTACATATCAAAAGTTATTTTACAATAAACATATAAACCAAATTTTCAAAAAAATAATAAATATATATTAAATAGTGATGTTGTTCCGTGAAATTTTACACTACTCCTATTGGTAGCAAAGGGAGGCCAGGGTGTGTGTCATTGAAATGGACCTCAAAATAACCCTACAATATAACTGCATAATTGTGGATGCATGTGAAGGTAAGGCCATCATATAATTGATGTACAAAACTGATCAACTTGGACAGACAGTACTTGAGAAGGAAGAAGAACAATATGGCAAAAGTAGGGAAGTTAATTTCCTAGTTGACTAGTACAACATATATACATACTCACACAGAGGGATCTCAATTGATCTATAGACAAATATATATTTATACAATAGTCCAATTGGCTCTCATTTTCCATCAATCTTGAATGGAGCCAAAGATTCACTATTTTTTGGCTTTGGGGTGTGATGGAATAAAGCAAAATAGCTCTTTAAACTGTCTGCGCTTCTTGTCAATGCAACTTTCGACGCTCATCATGGGTCATCCGGAAACAATCACGCTATGTTTTTAAACATAGGGGTCAGGCTGCGTACATCCAACCCCCCCTTACCCTGTAATGGGCGGAAGCCTTTGAGGCATTGGGGTAATGTTGTTGTTGTAGTCATCCAATTGGCTCTCAGAATATATATATATATACACATAGTCGTATAGTGTGTAGTTGTAGTAGTAAAAGAAGGAATAAGTGAAGGTTTGAGTGGTTGTGTGTTACACTTCAAAATAGCATTATTTGCTTACATATGCACTTTCTCTCTGATTCTTCGGTTCGATTTCATTCAAATTAAATGAATTTTGTAGCCAGTTTTGTTTTTGAACTTTTTAACTCTATAATGTTATTTAATGAATATCTACAACTAGGATTTTTTGAAATGTAGGATTTAATATCTCGAAAATGTATTTTATCTGCTGTAACATGTTAAAATGATCTATTGATATAAAATTATTTACACTAATAATGTATATTATTTAAAACTATTTTAAAGATCAAGAACTAGTATTCTAGTATCTCATATGTTGGAAAGACCACAAATCTTTCGCAAGTTACTATTATCATTTCAAGTTCGATAATGGTTGGAATGCCTCTTGTTTATGAGATCACACTAAAAAGAATACCATCATCTTAGGCTTTATTTGTTTCCATTAAAATTTAGACGGTTAAATCTGAATGTATATTTGAATGATTAATATAATAGTAATGATTGTGATGGTGAAAGTGGTTGGTATTATAGTGACTGTCATAATGGTGACAGTTGTTAGTGGTGTTGGTGATTGTAATGGTGAAGCTAGTTTATGTTAATAGGTGATGGTGACTGAAGAATGTATGATGATCGATAATGTATTTGTAGTAGTTGATGATGACACTAGTTATAATGATGGAGGTTGTTGGTAGTAAAGTTTGGTCACAGTGATGGTAGTGGCTAATAGTATTAGTGGAGGTGGCAGAGGTCAGGGACTAAAGAATGTATGGTGATAATTGACGGTAGTGCTAATGGTGATGGGGGAGTTTGTTAGTAGTAGAAATTGACTATAATGGTAGAAGTGATGTGAGAGGTGGCGGTAGTTGAAAAATGGGACTGGTGGTAGAAATTGTGTAATTATAATGATGAAGGAGATAATTGTAATTGCAGCTGACGATAATAATTAGCAATGGTAATAATTGTGATAGCAAAGGTGGTTGGTGATAGAGATGGTAATAATGGTGGTGGTAATTACGATGAAAGAAGCAATTAGTCAAGGCACTGGCGGATGAATATGAATACAGTTTGCCTAATCTCTAAACTATTCAGATTCAGACCTTCATTAAATACAAACAAATGAGGCTTTAGTCATTGATGTAAGGTCAAAATTAATTCATACCTTAACGTAGAATATAGACAAATTCAAGAGAAATTATGAAATACATACAAGTACTACAAGATAAACAAAATTTGGAAAAATTGAGCCAACTTATCCAATTCTTTGTGGCTCCTACTAAAAAGGGGAGAACAAGATATTTTTCCATTCCATGAATTTAGGCAAATTATAAACTTAAACTACTAAAATATTTTTAAAAAAATTTTAGTGCATGTCATTGTTTTGAGTTGTACACCATCATGTGCATATAGACTTGTAAACAAAGTGTCCCAAATGACTAAGTCTATATTTCATCTCTCTATAAACCTAATAGCACAAATTATTATAATTTCTTCAATCTTTTTTAGCATAATTTGAAATCATAAAACATGAGAAAATATTTGTAAGTTGGGGTTTCAAAAACAAACAAAAAAGAAAAGGTCTTCAAGATTGAATTTGACTCTTTGATATTTGTGTTCAAACATATTATAATGAATTATGATGAAGACAAGTTGGAAATTTTTGTTCTTCTAAGTGTTGAATAAATGCCACCTTCTTCACCTCCAAGGGTCCAAGATAAAAGCAAAAGTTTCAAATTATAGCAATAGATTTATAATGGTCTCCATTGAAAAATCCCAATAAATTAAAGTGATCTAATAAAGTTTAAAGGGAACTAACATAGAGGCCCCTAGTATTGAAATTGATTTTTAGTTAATCCTACTTTGTGACATAAGATTCTATGGTTAATTATTGACTAAATGCATGCACACGTGTTTAATTATTATTAATCAACATGCCACTAATGACAGATTCCAATATAATTAATCCTTATTTTTTGGCATTACAAAGATTGAACGAAAGCATGTACGGATAAATTCGTTAGATAGTAGGCCTTCAAGACCACCATGATATTCAGAAATATAAAAATTGATCATGTATATTCATTTATGATCAGAATCTACAAGCGAATAAGAACACAGTGCCCCAAACAACAGAAGGTCAATACAAAAATAATATAATGCGCATGAAAATTAAGACAATAATATAACTAAGTAGATATCATAGTATTGACAAAAACTAATAAATCAAAAGTCTAGGGCAAAAATTCGATCGCAAAACAGATTATCCAAATATATAAACAAATACAATTACCCATCAATTCAAAATTTGTATATATGTATATATTATATCTATTGTTTCGATATAAATTTAATCATTGCACTCGAATTAACCAACGTACGTAAATAAATAGGTGTGGTAATAAAGAAAGGTCGCAAATAATTAAGAATCCAGCAAAGCAAAATACCCCACCATCTGACTATATCTACATGTAACTAATAATTATACCAGTAGTAGTAATTAATTACTATTACTATAATTATTTTTTGTCTCATATAATATATTTTTCCCCTGCAGGATAGAAATTTTGGAATAAATCCAAAAAGGGAGTACTCAATTGCATGGAAGAGCAAAGTAGACAGAAGAGTATAATATTAAATCCAACTGGCCCTATTTTTAATTTCTTTATTACTTATTACCTTCACATGCCATAACTTTCATAATAAATTGAGTAGTACTGCACCAATAGTTATAGTTATATAACAACATCATCATAATAATTGAAAGTCACACTATTTGAAGTTTATAAATTTTTATAATAATTTTAAATTAATATATACTAAAAACAATTATTTGATTATGAATATAATAACTAAAATAAGTTTTTACTAAAATAAAAAAAGAGCAAATTTGGTGTACTAAAACTTCTGCTATGCGTAGGGTTTGGGTGAGGGTACGATCAGAAGGGTTTATTGTACGCAATCTTATCTTGCAGTTTTGTCAGAGACTGTTTCTAGACCTTGAAACCGCAACCTCTTGGTCACACGACAACAACATTACCAGTTACTCCAAGATTCACCTCCAAAAAGGAGAGATGCAACATGAGGACTTTCCAGGGGGATCACCTATCCCAGTATATACGCTTAACTTTGGTTTTGTTTCTGATGGAATTCGGTGAGTTAGTGTTGGTATGATCGCATCTAGGGTTCGGGGAAGGAACTGAAGACGAGAGTCTATTGTATGCAATTTTACCTTGCATTTTTGTCAGAGATTATTTCAAAAGCTTGAATTTGTAAATAAAAAATTTAATTATAAACTTTAAGTTTTAAATTCATATTTCATTTAGCCACAAAAAGGTTGGAAGAATGGTCTTTTTCCTACACAAAATGCTGTATGTAGTAAGTAAAGTAGGTGACAGACAGATGAAATATCAAAGAAGTATCCATCTTATTAATTAACCTTGTGCTGACATATATAAATGTTGTCAACAAGAGACAAAATTATAAACAGCTATGTTGCTAATCTTTATTGTGTGAAAAAAGGGTATCTCAGTGCTTTTATACACTTGGGAGCCACAATAACATATTCACATTCACTACCAAAAAAAAAATAAATTTATTGACAGCTTATTGACATTTTAAAAAAGTTATTATAGCAGAGTTGCAACTTTTACACACTTTAGTATAAAAAAAATATTTTTTATGAAAAATATTTTCTTGAAAAATAACTTTGATTTTTTTCTTATATTCTAGAGTTTGATAAGTAAATCAAATAATAATAATAATAATAATAATAATAATAATAATAATCACAAAAAATTTAAGTGTAATCTAGAAAGATACTACAAAAGGGAAAGAGGGTGGGGAAGGAGGCCTTGGGTTCTCAATTGGGTAGGATTTTGGAGATGTTGGGTGGACAAAAATTCAAAGAGCAGCCTAGAGACTTACTGCGACAATTAAATGGAGGTCTTATACTTTAAAAAATAAATTAATATATTTTTTTACGATTTCTGTAATCTCTTTGAGATGCACAATCATGTAAAAAAAATTATAATAATTTCAATTCATTCATTAATTCTTTTCGATTAATCATATAATCATACTACAGAAATGCTAGACTTCTTTTAATAATTCTTTTTTATATCAAATGAATAATCATCATTATAAATAGTAGTACTTAATATTTTTCTAAAAAAAAATCTATAACCTATTATAATATTATTGCTAAACAAAATGAGGCCCCTCAAATTTGAGGACCTAAGGTGTTTGTCTTTTTCTAACTCTATCGAACCACCCTATCAGGGAGAATTTCAATAAATATATATTGTCAGAACTTATTTTTCTTACTTTAATTAAGAAAGTCAGTTTTTTAAGTTTTAAAAATATATTTTTTAATAGAAAATATTTATTAAAAAAATTATTCATCAAATATGAAAAAAAAATTTAAAAATTGAGAAAATATTTTCTTCCTTACCAACGATACACACCCTTAGCATCAGAGTAACTTACTTCATGACTTGACAATGACACAAAAGGTGATATCCCAGTTCGACTCCCTTGGGGGAAAAAATACAAATAATAAGACGGAGAGCGTTTCTTCACTCTCGTATATTCTTATATTTAAAAGCTAATTAAAATAAATAAAATATTAAGTGAAATGTATGAAATATCTTTTCAATTTTAATTAAAGATCTCTAATTGAAATTATAAAAAAAAACTTTAAATAGCTAAAAGTATTTTTTCTTCTAATGGATCTTATGCGATGCAAATAAGTGGAACACTTGTTAATATCTATATGGCATCTTTCTATATCTGGTTGGACCAAATCTAATGTGCATTCACAAGCATGGATATGTAGGTGAATAGTGAATAAGTATAATAGGAATAGAAGGTGAATATTGGTATATTTTAATAACTTCTTCTTCGGGGTGACCCACTGGTTTGAGCTTGAGACTTTCATATTGGAGATCTAAAGTTCAAAATTTCTTATCGGCAAAAACAAAAGATTTGCCTTCTAGATCAAACTCATCGCAATGAGTTTGTCAGTGTGAATTACCTCTTTTATGTGATTTGCGAGTTATTGCATAGGAGGGAAAAATTTACTCTGTATACACCTAAAGGATAGCGGCTGCGGATTCCTCCTTGTCATAAAAAAGCCAAATAGTTTTGGTAACTTGACCTCTTTATGAACACATCAATATCATATCAATTTACGCGTATCTTAATTAATTTCATATTGAATAATTTTATATATTAAAACCTACATTAAAAATTCTACTGAAATTCGAGCTTAAACATTTTTATTTTGATCAAATTTGAATTTAAAATTATTCAATCTCACTTTATTAACCACTAAATTGAGTTGGAGTTATTAATAAGGCAGAGAAACACATCCATCTTCTAAGGCTTTTTCTTCATGGAAATAGATGTGTTGCTGCTATTTGTAATCATGAGTACCCTAGTAATCATTACTATACTTGAAAAATTATATTATTAGCCCTCTCTCCCTCCCCCCTCCCCCTTCCCTTTTCCCCCTAATTAGTTATTTTCACTCGTCTCGATTTATACGATTTATTTTTTAATTTATAAAAAAAATTATATTTTTATATTTAATAAAATAATTTATAATCATAAAAATATTTGTAATTTCTTTTAAGTTACATACTTTAAATTTTATATTTAGTCAAATTATATCCTATAAATTAAAAAGATACAACAACATATCGAATGAAATTTCATGACGGGGGTAAATATACACAGACCTTATTATTACCCCGTAGAGATAGAGAGGTTGTTTTCAAAGGGCCCTCATCTCAAAAATATCATCTCCAAAAGTAGAAAATACTAGATAGGAAACAAAACGACTAAAGTGGAAAGCAAATGATAATTTATAAAAACAACAAAAGTAACAAAAATAAATAACAGACAATAACAACTCAATATATAAAGACACGACTACCTCTACTAACCCTACTATATATTCCAAGGTCAGACACCATCCTATCCCTACTAACCGTCTAACCTTTTACCCTAATACGCAATATTTCCTATCTAGCTAAGTTCATGTCTTTAACAACAACATTACCCCATGCCTCAAAGGCTCCCGCCCATTGCAGGATAAGGGGAGGTCCGATGTACGCAGCCTGACCCCTATGTCATGTCTTTGATGATACAAAATTATATCATATCGAGTCTAATCAACTCCCCTCAAATAGCGAGGGCACCACATGGGAAATAATGCTTATTATTACACATATTGAAAACAACAATTGCACCTATTTATAGGATCTCACCACCCTTCATATCTTCATAAGCAAATTTCACCAATATTCTCTCTTCCTCACAACATAAAAAGTGATCAAAATGTGTCTAAGTTCTACAGAATGGAGTAATTCATCACGTCCTCTTTATTTTTCTATGCAGAAAAAACAAAGACCAAAGATCTCTAAAGTTCAACTTCATAGGCTTGCAAGGTAAATACAAAATATTTATTCTTCATTGTACGTTACGTTTTCTTAATGAGTAGTAGCTAATTATATCATATCTTAAAATCCACTTGTATTATTTACATTCAAAGAAATATCTGTAAACAAAAGGATCCTTTTCATAACTCTAATGCATTTTGTATGCATATACTAGAATAATAGCATGGTAAAAATCGAAGATTAGACTACGTTCTGGGAAAATCAAACTTCTATCGAAGAGAAGCAAATATAGTTCTTTGATTTCTTTTAGAACTATATGATTAATCATCTCCTTCTCATGTTCTGTGAATAACCGGGACATTGAGAAATATCCAGAAAGACATTTTATTTGGAAATCGGCCTAATTCTATCTCTTTTCGTACTGTTTGAAGAAAGGAAGGATCTCACTCAATATAAACCTATTTTTATCCTTCTTTTTAATGAACAAAATCACGCTTAAATTCAAATATGAAATTTCTTGTTAGTTTAAATATCATGTTAAAGTATGCGATTGGACTAACTCATTTTAAAACTTGTATACACCACTTATGAGAACATATTTTAAATTTATTTAATTGTATTTATTTTTATTTTTTTGAATTTTTGCAGGAGGAAGAGAAGTGAAGTAAAAGAAAGTAAGATGGAAATGGAAATGAGAAATTTGAAGCTTTACATGGAAAATATGAGTATTTTAGAGGAAAATGAGAAATTGAGAAAGAAAGCAAGTCTACTATATCAAGAAAATATTGCTTTAATGTCTGAATTTCAAAAGAAATTTTCTAAGTTTGATAGAGTCTCTACCAAAGAGACCCCCCATCCAACCACTCATAAATTGACAAAATAACTATTTTATTAATTATGAGAGAAAAAGGGTGGATGAAAAATAAATAATATATTTAAATTTTGTATGTGTAAATGTCTCATTCAAGCTATAATTACTTGTTTTATTCATAAGTTACTTCATTTTACATTGTTATAAGGGGTATTTTCGTCATTTGCCAGTAAATTTTGATAAGCATACTTAATACGTAATTATTAAAATGTGTACTTTTATTTTCCTTGCTTGCAAATAGTCGTAAATTACTATAATTATTAACTCTTCGATTGCGTTATGTCAAGCTTGTAGTGGCACTTCATATTTAAGTAATATAGAGTTACAAATAATTCAAATATAACATGTTTTTACATAAAGAGTTGACAAAAGTAACTTAATTAATGAAAAATTAAATATGTTTGAATTATGAGCATTTAAAAATAAATATGTTCGAATTAACTAATTAAAAATTAAACATTGAAAATGCTTTTTAATTAGTTTTGAGTCCGTAACATGAAAAATAAAACAAATGAGCTACTATAACAACTTAAATTAAATTAACAATATTTTAAGATCAATTCTTTACACCATCAATCAATGTTATATCAAAATTCTTTCTTTAGTGTATGACCTGTGCTTCCCTTTTTCTTTTTGATTTTTTGTCTGGTGTCTGATATTGTTTCAAATTTAATATTTTTTATTCTTTGGGAGTGATATTTTTGAGATGAGAATTTCTCGAAAAGAGTCTCTCTATCTTTCTGAGATAGTAGTAAAGTTTGTACATTTTATCCTCCCCAAATTCCACTTGTGGGACTTCACAGGGTATGTTGTTATTGTCGTCTGGTGTTCGCAACTAATTTAAAATCGTGTCAAAACATTCGTAAAACGCTCCTAAAAAAGACGACTCCATACCTGAAGCTCGAACTACAATATGGTATCATGATTTTAAATCCGCTTGTTTCTCTTGATTTGGATGTACTTTGTTGGGTTGTTTTCAAGGGAAAAAGCAATTGTTCCTTTTTCTCCTTTTCGATAGTACATCAAGTCCAAAAAGTAGCAGATGAATACATGATATTTCTAAAACAATCTAGTTTGAGGACACTAAATCTGACAAACTTTATATTAGTATATGTGTTTGGTCTTTAGATGCTTAAAAAAAGAATTAGGACAAACTTTTCATCTCAAATTGTTTTTGGAATGAACTCATAAGTAATAAAGATGAGGAAAAGTAACAAAAATTTATTTTATCAAGGTTTAAACCTTAATTAATTTAATTAGTGGAAATTAAATTGCAAATTTGTGGATATCTTCATAGACATTACATGGAACTTGAAAACAATGCATATGTTAAAAGATGAGAATCGTCTCGTACTAAAAGAAAAAATGAAAGAAAGACAACATATTCATGAGATTGCCAATATCGCTAATTATTGCTTTTATGTTGGCTCGTTTAATTGTTACTCTCTACTTAATCGCAAAAATATTGCTATAAAGTCATTCATGTTTTAGATTTGCATATAGATTAAAAATAATTTAAAAATGATAGTGTCATAGCCTAATATAAATTCATAGTACGCATTGTCTGCTTTAAGCCTAGACCCACACAAATTTGTCTTTTGAATGTGTCATATCACAAACACGTATAACACGTGAACTTACGATGTGTCTTACAAATAATTATTCAATTTTCCTTTAAAGTATCATTTGCATCACATTTTCAAAGTGCCGTTATAGCAAGCAAAGTAATTAACAGTAAAAGAGATTAGTCTTGGGGTTTAGACCCCATAAATGTACTTTAGGATAATGTACTGTTACATAATTCCAAACAAAAACAACCTTTTTCTTTTTCCCAAAAAAAGGAGTTGTGTGAAGCTTCTTTACACGTGAGGCTAACTAAAATCATAAGGAAAAAAAAACACTTTCTCAAAAGTCAGGGCAATTGGCTCGAGACTGTCTGTTTCTCCGTGGAAACATAAGATTTATTTAATTTAATTAATCCATCATTTACTTCAAAACTCCACTTTTATGGAAAATATCAAAGAGAATAATTTATCAAATTCAAATGCAATTACGAAGATAAATATTAATATTTGCAATTGTTAATAATAATAACCGGGATTGTAGCATAAAAGTAACTAGTAAAATTGTTGTCATGTGATCAAGAGGTCACAAGTCCAAACCTTGGAAACTGCTTCCAGCAAAAATGCAAGGGAAGACCGTGTATAATAGACCCTTGTGGTCGGACTTTAGTGCACCAGGCTACAAATACTAAAGTTAGCCATAGTAAATGAGAAGTCCCACATGGAAGGGCTCTTGCTCAACATATCAAGATAGTTGCCACAAGAATTTTACTTTTTATTATCCTGGCAGGTAATTTAACAATTTATGACATGTTACTTGCTATTTATAAGTTACCTAACTGTCTAAATATGTCTTAAACTGTCGATGTATAGAACTTAAACTCTATAGAAAATTAGTACTACTATGATGCTTAGCATCAATTCTATGTGTGCTGAGGGGAAGTAACAAGTAGTCAAACTTATTAGTGTGTATTTGGAGAGGTAACACTGCCCTAAAAAGTTATGTACAAGGTCAACAAAATGGCCTGTGAAATCATAATACCATTTGACATCACTCGATTAACTTTGAGCCTCAAGGTATTATTAAAGTAGAGCACACATCCCTATGCATTGACCTAAACTTGCGCTTAAAATTCTTTCTTACATAAAAGGTTTCTATATAAAATTAAGACCAAGTTGAGTGGGTAAATTCGGTGTACTAAAGCTCAGCTCCCACTATGCGTAAGGTCCAGAAAAGGGCCCGACCACAAGAGGCTATTGTACATAGCCTTACCTTGCATTTCTGTCAGAGACTATTTCCAAGGCTTAAACCTATGACCTCCTGGTCACATAGAGGCGACTTTACCGGTTACTCCAAGACGATAATAACTACACTTCTGTCCCAAACAGGTTGGGATCCGTTATATTGAATCCTCACTTCTCCATTTAAGCTATGTCTCTATCATGCAAAATAATTTGTAAATTGGTAGCCAACATTCTCCCCGAAAGTTGATCTTGACAAATATTCACATAAGTTAGCTTCAGTTTATCTTTATATTCCTGCAGTTTTACATGCGATGTGGCATGCAAAATGGGATAGATACAGAGGATTCATACAACCAAACCCTACTAATTTGAGATTGAGGTATAGTTGATTGATGGTATTGCAATGCCATAGGCTCGAGGGTCGAGGCCAATAACAGAGAAAAATGACAATAACTATTTTGTTGTATTCATACAACAAAACTGCAGGCAGCTAGTAGTTTGCCATATATCAGCAACAGAGCAATGATTAAGGAACTAGTCAAGCAGGTAATTGGAGAAATAATACAGTACATAAACGAAGAGCGTTGAAGATTCCGGTTATGATATTTGACAAGAAGAATTCCTAGAAAGTCAATAATTGCCATCTTAAGATGTCTAAAAGGAGTTGTTTAAAGTATGTACAGCAATGCAAGTGGAAAAGCTAAAGTCAAGAAAGTTTCTTGACAAACTCACCAGTCACCAAAAAGCAGAATAATCTTCTTCTGGGGACAGCTCGATCCATACTGGTTTTCTTGCTAAAAGCTTTTGACTTCCCTCCATGGAATAGACACTTTTATCCTATTCTACATACTTCGTGTCAACTATGTGTGAAGTGTCACAGTGTTCGTCATATAATGTTTCTTCTTCTGCAAAATCAATTAGAATTTTTGATGAACAACGTTTCTGTTTAATGCAAACGTGAGAAGAGACTGCAAAAGATCAAATGAAGTACCACGTAGATAAGGAAGCTGAACGAGTGATGAAGTTTGAGGAAGTAAACCAAACTGAATGATAAATAATTCCTTTATTGCTCCTGTGATCTGTAAATACGGAATGCAGCGATGCACATTGTGGCATTACCAAGAACTGTCAAAGCTGCTTGTAGAGCCACTAATACCTGAAACTCATGCATCAAATGCATGTCAAAATCATAAAAACAAGATAAGACTTGTCTAAGAATACCGGAAAATCCTTCAAATGGGGAAAAATACTATAAACAAAGACAAGCTCCATATGCATTGCCTTATGATTTGAAGGCTCAGCTCTTGTAATAATATCAAAGTCCGGTTAAATTATGGAAAGAAGAACTATATTCTACCATTTCCATCAGATGAGTGAAAATGGAAAGCAAAATCAACAAAATCTGTGAAGCATTAAGCCATTGCTTCCATTGACTTTTTCTTCTTCAAACAAATACTTTCAGATTAGTTGGTTTACAAGTCTATCACAACCCTTCATATTACATCAATTGTCAAAGGTGTGTGTAACCAGTAGTCAAAATTCAGGTTTACTGACAGGAACCCCCCTTCCCCCACCCCCACCCTAAATTCATAGATGTGTTAAGGCTAAAGCAAGCAAATAGAAATGGAGAGCTGGCAAGTTATTTTTTTTTAAATTATGACAGAAATCCGTCTGGGGCCAAATCTTGGGACCAACTACAGCCTTCAAAACTCAAGGATAATGGGGCCATCCTCTATCCTTCTCCACTTAAATATGAGGCCTAGTCCTGTGATCTAAGTCACAAATCCTGCCACTTGAACTAAGCCCAGGGGCGTAGTAGTTATAAGGTTATCATTGAATATCTGGAATAAGTTTCAGTAATTGATCATATGTTTTTTAATTCTTTTTTTAACTCATAATATTCATCGGGTATGATAGAAATCCTTACTTTAAAGGAAATATAAGAATATCTAATTACCTCAAGGGACTCGGAGTTGTAAAAGAAATGCCATGTGCAGGCACAAAATGCTCCACCTAGCAGGGGCACCTAGACCAAGAAGTGGAATACATAAGCTGCTAAAGAACCAATAAGATGGTACATAAAGGAAGATATATGATCAGGGAAAATACTAGGAAAAAGAAGAGAAACCTATACAATATCATGCGGTAACCTTTTAACCAAGACTCCAAAACTTCCAGAGCCTAGATCTCATTTCATTTCACCCAAAAGAGGAAAAGGGATAAAAGTGTTGAATCATGTAACTACCTCATCTAAAAGCGTAAACTCTTAAACTGATAGAGAAGGGGATATGAGATGTATTGTTCCAGAGCACCTTCCCATTAGCTTAAAGAACAGGAGTTACATGTCAATTATGACGATTATGGAAGTAGCCCAACTTGTTTTTGCTCACTGATGTAATTCCAGCATCCACTGGATGCAAACTTAATGAAACTTCTACTTTTTGCCAGATAAGGAAAAGTCAGTTATGACAATTAATTCTTTTAAAGTTTAGAGCACAAACAAGGAGCTGTTGGAAGCAGCTAGAGGATAACAATCAACTTCCATCAGACATACTTTAGGAATTTAAAATGAAAAATGAGCCATCCATCTCTTAGTGCATCAAACTGCTCTATAGGTATATTTCTCATCTTTTATTCAATTCTTTTTTAGATATATGGGAACGTAAGTGATCACAGGCGAATCTAAGATTTGAAGTTTATAGATTCCTACAACGATCTCAAGTTGATATACAATAATAACTGGGTTCACAATTCAAATAGTTAAAGATATTTAATTGATTTCTTAATATATATGCAGGGTCTGGGCAAAAACCATTGTGTCCCCGTGAACTCATAGACTGTGCTCTAGATCTGCTATTGCGTAGGTTTTAAGAGTTTTTCACCTAAATGACACTTTTTTCATGGCATATAATATAATTGACAGCAAGACTATCCATAACCACTTCGCCATGTACCCTGATTGGAAATATTTTTAACTTCAAATGGACTCTGTAAATGTCATAACCTATTAACACAGTTGATCTTGACATCGATTTGGATGAAGGTTCCAAATATCCATAAAAGGAAATGATGAAAGAGGCTAACTCCCAGATCAAAATATTGACTGCTCAGTGCCCAATTATCTGGTTCATCAAAAAAAATTCCTACTTGACAAATGCCATGTTAAACAGCATGGTTAAGAAGGTTCGAGAAAGTAGTTCTTCAGGAAACGGATTGAAGTTAGTAAGTGGAAAGTGAAGCTTAAGTTCCTTCTTACACTAGAGTATGACCTAGCAGATTCAGCCTCCAACTTATAAGTCGAAAGAGAAGCCTTTTTTTCCTGCTTGTGCTAAATATGATTGAACACATTCAACCTTTAACTTAGGATGGAAATCCGGCAACCGGATCTAGCTTGGGAGTCTAACATATTATTGAGATGCAAACACTCAGTATAACCTAATTTGTCAGTTCAAAACATACTACTCATCAAAAGACGGAAAATATGTGGCTCTTTAAACTCTTTTTTTGTGACAATTTCACTACAGAAGAGTTTTTATTTCCAGAAACCTAATTAGCTGCTCAAACAACACATCATGGCCTCGCCTAGCCCCTTCAATTATGTTTAAATTTATAGGGAAATGGTATAATAGACTAGTAGTTATTTCGCTTTGAGAAACATATATGAAGTTTCAGCAAGTATGGAGCAAAAAACATGAGCATCTCAAAAGCTACCTTCCTATGACTCTTTCTTCAACTCAATAAACCCCAAACTCTTCCAAATACTGTCAAAGAGCTACCTCTCTTAACTGACATATCTCTGCTCTCATAGACTCTCTTAAGAAAACAACACGACATTGTACAGATATTTGTTTCAACTTGACTTTTTCGAAACATCTGCATAATGCTGGAGATAGATATGTATCATTTTATTGATTGTGGTATTTTGGGGTGCAGTGCTTTTAGTGGCAAAGCAACAGCTTAAAATAGAAATGGTAAACATATGAGGTATTCGGACAAAATAATACAACTTGAGAGGTGGGAGGGAAGAATGCACATATTTGCTGCAGGTAAAAGTTCCCTTCCTTGTAAATATACCTTCTTCTTGTTCATGCATTATCTTTTTCACAATATTCAGACAAGCCATTGCACATTATAGATTGAGGCATTTTCTATTTAACACTAATTTTAAATGACGAACAGAGTTCCACCTGTTAAAGAGAGGACAAATTGGAGGATCCAAATTAAGGAAAGATGTCAAACATCAAGGAGAAACGGCAAGTATCCACAGAGGATTGTAAAAGACTTACGGATGCAACATGAGTGATATCAATATATTATAACCAAATAACTTTCTCCCTACCTCTTCCCAAGACATCTGAAGGTATTTGAATCACAATGTGAAAGGTCAGTTATTGCTGAAGGTTTTTGGATATATTGTGCTTCTAGGTTTTCTGATTCTATCGCAATAACAAATGATAAGGGAAGGGTTCAAGTTTGCGAGGCTAAGTGAGTCAACCCGAACTGCCATGGCCATCAGACATAAGAGGAAGAACAAGTTGGGAGGCTGACTTCTACAAGAGTTACATCTCATGACAAGTATGTACTTGATACTTCTTTTTCAACTCAATCTATCATTGTCACATGAAAATACACCAGGCCTCCGATCTACTAACCTGGCATTTCATTCTACACTGATCAGCACCAGAATAAGATGATCGATTATAACAAGCATGATCATTTACCCACCATTTATTATATGCCTATACAAATTACAGTTCTGTATATATTGAGACAAACACATGAATTTCATTGCATACATGTATGTCATTGACAATTATAAACAATAACCCACAAATGTATTTTTGACAATTAAATTTCAAACAACCACATCTAAGGGGAGAAATAAGCAACATAAATTGGAGAAAAGACAAATTTTGCTGGTGAAGGTTGAACAAGCTGTGACTCTATAGGTTACAACACTTTGGTCAAACCTTTTGAGGTGCCCTCATTGGCCATTTAATTGTAAATTCTCAACATTTCAGAGCAGAAAGTACACTTAACCAAAATTTGCGACTTTATGCATGTTAATGGATCAATGTGCACCAAATTGACAAATTAGCAAACTCTGAAATAACATTACTCACCATGCCCCAAGAGAGTCCCTTCCAAGAAGCATTTCCAGACTTCTCACCATATTGCCAAACCAGAGCCATTGCAGTAACCCTTTTAAACAAACTGTTAGTGAGTCATTTCATTTAGAACAAAACCGTCCCTTCTAGTCCTAATTTATTTCGCATGTTTTTCTTTTCCATCCATTCTAAGGGCGTATCGTAGGGAGGAGAAAGCGTTTTCAATTTTTCAAGTTGGTCAAAATTTTAGGAAAATATTTTCTCTAAGAAAACAAGTTCAGCATTCCACACTGATTTTCTCCTCCCCACCCTCTGATTTCCAACCACGCCTCACCCCCCACCGCCATAGCTGATAGCTCCCACACCACTTACCTCACCCTCATAGCATTTGGTTGTTTTCCTAGATTATATAAACAACAATAACATACCTAGTGCAAACTCGGAAGTTGGGCTTGAAGAGATTAGGATGTATGCTGAACTTATCCCTATTATTGAGGGGTAAAGAGGTGGTT
>JAPFFP010000103.1:20804957-20846545 GCA_026153255.1 Solanum medicagineum | reverse complement strand
AGGGTTGTAGATAAGTTTTTCTTGGGTTATTAATTTTAAGAGTCACAAAGTTAACTCATTCATTTAGCATTTGAATGAACCAGGATGCTTATGGAGTACTAGGGGTAGTTCATTAATGGATTGGCTGTTAACACCAGTCATTATACTATTTGTTATCTCACTCTGTAATGCGAATCTTCATGGTTTTATTGTTCTCGATCATATTAAGTTGATTGTTATTTTCCCTATTTCAGGAGATCATTCCAATACTAAATTGGGAGACCAGAACATTCAGTACTCCTGTACTAGCAGTACTAGTTTATTCTTCTGTGGCACTTTTCCCCACCCTGGTTTTACCGTCCAGTCCCTCCATGTGGGTAGCTGGGATGACGTTCGGATATGGTTATGGTTTTCTACTTATCATTGGAGCAGTTCCTATTGGTGTATCTCTTCCTTATTTCATTAGTCATCTTTTCCACCGCAGAATCCAAGTATGTACTTCATTAATTTTCACTGTCTGATTGCACCGGCTGCATTTTAATTATTGACTCAAATAAATTAATTCATCTCTTTCTTTTTTCTCCTGTAGAGCTTGATAGAAAGAAACCCCAAGAATGCTTCTGTTATAAGACTAGCTGGTGAAGGGAATTGGTTTAATCAGGCCCGAGCTGTCACACTTATCAGGATTTCCCCTTTTCCGTACATAGTCTATAATTACTGTGCAAGGGCAACTGGTGTCAAATACGGTCCTTATTTGCTGGGGACACTCATCGGCATGATTCCAGAAATATTTGTTACACTTTACACGTAAGAATTCTCTCTCTTGTGAAAATTGACTTGCTGGATGTATTTCTTGTGACAGCAATATGTGTTGGTGGATTGCCCATCACAGGAGGGCAGGTCCTGCCTTCCATTCCTCCATGTCTGCTTTCTCCTCACTCCTCTGGTTCCTAAAGATTAAAAAGCAACTTTCGTTATTGAATCATGTGTGAACTGTGAATATTTAAATACTCTCCTTAATTCTACTATCGTTGAGAATAAGAATAACGGCTTGCCTCAGTTTGCTTGTTCCAGGACTAGGACTGGTGACCGACCTAATTTGAAGCTTATACACTTCACATTAAATAGTAGGTAAGCTCAGAAAAGCATGGTGCCTAAGGAGGTTACCGCTATCAATTTCTATTTTTTCTTAATAAAGTAATAACAATTTATTGAAGAAGGGCGACAAATGTCTGTGTGCAAGAAGTATACCAAAAA
The DNA here is from genome assembly GCA_026153255.1 of Solanum medicagineum. Classification (NCBI taxonomy): domain Eukaryota; kingdom Viridiplantae; phylum Streptophyta; class Magnoliopsida; order Solanales; family Solanaceae; genus Solanum; species Solanum medicagineum. The sequence goes on along the minus strand of JAPFFP010000103.1, from coordinate 20,845,309 downwards.
ATAGAAATCTTACAAAAACATGTTTGTCTCTTCGAACAACACCCAATCATCATACACACAGATGCCTCAGTTCGAAAGTGGGAGGTTAGCTTTGGTGAGTTTAAAAGAGGTAGAGGTAGGCTGAAAAAAGTATTAGGGAGAGGGGATTAGAAAAGACATGTGGCAACTTCAGCACTCTGACGATATGATCTTAGATAGGAGATTATGGGAAGCACGAATTAGGATAGAGGGTTGGTTGCTAGTTGTGTGATGCCTAGCTTCTCCCTCCATACTAGTAGTAGTAGTACTCTTGTAGTTGCCCTCCGATTTCTGTTATTGTATGGTGTTTCTTGTATTTTGATTAGCATGCTATTTTAATGTAGTTGCTATCAATTTTAATTTTTCAAGCATATGTTTCTCCCCTTGAGCCAAGGGTCTGTTGGAAACAAACTCTTTACCTCACAAGGTATAGGCAAGGTCGTGCGTCCACTCTCTCCTCCCCTGGCCTACTTGTGGGATTATACTAAGTATGTTATTGTGGGTGCCCCCAAAAATAATGGATAATAATAATAATCTACTCAATGTATAAAATCCTTCTCTATTCTATCAAAAGCCATCATATTTCTCCCAATGGTCCACTTAAGTACTACGAGAGCAACATCGCATATCCTAGGTCTTCTATTCCATCTTTTAATGACCCATCTGAGCATGGTAGTGTTACCCAACAGAAGCGAGATGCTATCCAGCAATCTAGAAGTTGGTGGTTCACATCTTCTCCCGAGCTTTTAAACAAGACAGACCAGCTGACGTGTAATCTCCTCTTTTTCAAATTCTCAGCCATTAGGATCACCTCCTCTCAGCTAGTCAATTGAGGAAGGGATATTATACATGTGGATAAATGTTAATTGTTCTTCTCCAAGTTGTCATGATCCACTTTAATGTTTGAGGTGTTTAGGAGTATAGAATAGTAATTTGGTTGATGTGTTGGCATAACATTGTTAATGCTGGTGGAAAAGTTTCTTAGCTCATCTTTATCTTTTTCAACCTCGCCATGCTTCTGGTTGCCTATAATTTTGACTTAGACACGCAAGCTGACATTTTTTTCCTGAACTAATTAGTTAATATGCTCTCTATAAGTGAAGGTCATTGTAGTATATTTGGAAAACCTTTTTCTCAACAGCCAAAAAAGCTATTTTATCTCTCTTGCTTGTCCTATTATATTATGTTTGTTGTCGGGGCACGGTGCTAAACTAAGCTTTCATTCTTTCAGCTTGTAACAGTTCATGCTCTTGCCGTAATAGATTTTTCTCTTGCAGCAGTTATCTAGTTTTTCTCCTTTTTAACCTTTTTTTGGGGGGGATGCGGTGGGGGCACCTTAAAAGATTATTACTGTATGCATACAACACCCTAGCCCATGGATAACCATTTGCAACTTTTATTTAGTGTTTCAAAAAACAGTAGTTTGCAACTTTTGTTGTATTTCTCTGATGCAGAATTAACCAATTGTTGACAATGTTTGAGCTCTACGTATCAAACATGAACAAAAAAGTTTATGCTTACCTGGAATCATTAAGTTATCTCTCAAGAAAATTTTATTGTGGAAGTCAAATTGATAGTACAATATAATACAGTAATAACACTTGTGCTTCAAGGTCGAATCAAAGTTTACAAGTCTAACTTAAACACTTGATAGTGATTTCCAAACCCAGAAACTCTTCACAAATAGTTATATGAAAGGAGTTAAGGACTCACATTGACAATAATAGTTATGAGGGATTTCTGTTTATACTAGTTATAAATCCTTTAAAGGTTATTGTTGTCCATGATTACATGTTTATAGGAAAGAACAAAGAGACCAATCGATTTGTGCCTTCTCCTGATTTTTCTTATCTAGGGGGGTTGATGCTATTTCCATATTTCTAATTGCACAAGTTTTATTGCCTTTCATGTTTAGTACTCTGCTTGTCTATGATTATTCGGGTTTTGTTCCTTTTGCACTATTGTTGTGGAGGGCCGTTGTGGCAGGAGTGCAATTGGATTGGAAGATTTCCATGGTTCATTCTCTGGGGAGAATGCAAACTGAACACAAAACAAGCTTTTTACTAGTTTTAGAAGGGTTTCATTTGGTATATGCTGCCTCTATATTCTGACGAATGTTTACTTTTCATTATTTAAAAAAACTTCCTCGTCTGGTTTTATTCTCTTAATAGTATCTTTTGTTTACTGATCAAGAACAACTTCCATTTGCTGAATACCTTTACTTCCAACTTTCTGTGCAGTGGCATCCTGATAAAGACTCTTGCGAATGTTTCTCAAGAGCAACGTTTTTTATCAGCTCCACAGATTATTCTTAATGTTCTTGGCTTTAGTTTCACTTTTGTTACTACTGTGATGATCACTATATATGCGAAAAGGCGGCTCAAGGAACTACAGAGAGATGAGGAGCTATTGCTTCAATGAGGTTGTGCTTTATTATTGTGTCCGGATAGGTTAAAGAAAGGAAAAAAGAAGGGGATATCAGAGATTCGTTGACAACCGAGGTGGTCATTTGCATCCATCGAGATTCTTTATCGCTGCATAGTATATTATCTGCACATCACCTTACAGCAGAGATCAATCGACAATTATTTGTCACTTTGGTTTTATTAGCTGCACAGATCGCGCGCAACTGCAAAGGAAGTCCAAAAGCAGGAAGACTAACATAACTGACATACACAGAAGGAGCAATCATTCAAGGCTTTGTCTCATATTGTTGAGACCTTTCATTGTACATATGATTGAATAACCCAATTATGGGTAAAACTGAATTAGGTGGAGTAGTTGATGAATTAGTGCTTGGGAGTGACAGACATATATGTTTTTTGATTAAACATTGTTATTTTCTGTAGATAATGAAGAAAGTTTGAATCTGCCACCTTGTTTGGTTTAAGATTAGAAGGGTCAATAGATTAGTGGTTTTCTGTGTCAACTATTTTCGAGTTAGTGAAAAAGTATATTTTTCTTGAAACTAACTATAATTGGTCAGCTGAAATTGTTCCATATGACTTGGTTATTCGCAAATATGATGCAACAAATTTAGAATTGCATTTGCGGTCTAAAGTTGGTAGAGGTTTTTTTGTAATGGTGAAGTGGATGAAATCGCTTTTAACTTTAAAGTAGAGGTTTTAAGTGATGGTGGATATGTAACATCTCTTATAAAGCTACTACTTTCTTTGAGCCTCACACTTGTCCTGGTGGCAATGGCAAGAGTTGCTGCTAATGAATTTCAATTGTCAGAAAGAGATGAGAGACGATTAAGTAAACAGAAATGAGATCTTAATGTTTGAATGTAATAGAATTAGTTCTGTCAAGGGAACAAAAATAGAGTTGAAGGGATTGATTCTGTCAAAACTATTCTACGGAGGAGATACAAGATGCATACTTTTTCTTTACATATCCAAGTATTATACTTTAACTCACTCTAACACTCCCAAACGTACCTGTATTATAATCGCAAATTCACATTTCAGATATCGGTGCACCTAGACTTTTGGTCTTAAGCAAGTTCGCCCCATAAATTTATTGGATCTCATAGTGAGCCGGACTTTCTTAAGCCCAATAATTTATGGGCCGGACTTGCTTAAGCCCATATGAAGGGTAAGGTGATGTAACGCCGTCGTTTCTTATCGTCTTCTCATCGTCCCAAAAGGTTCAATTTTCAACCCGTTTTCTCAAATTGGAGCAGAGTCTTGCGGCAAAAATGGCTGTTCAAGCTCTCTCTACAATGGCAGCAACTTCTAAAAGCATCAACCAGCTGAATTACGGAGGACCCAATTCATCTCTCCGGACAAAAAACGCATTGGAACCGAAATATCTGCAGTGCCAATGGCTTGGTACTCCTATCAAATTCTCTCTTCAGTCCAGGAATTTCAAACAATTTCTTTCAAAAGATTGCCCCATTAGAGATACTGTCGCGTTCGTCATTCCCTATGGGTCAGTTCTCACACTTGCCCCTTATTTATCCTTGCACTTTTTTTTTTCCAATTTAAACTGTTTTTTGTGGACCTGAATGGATATAGAGAACTCATATTGCTCATCCCAATAGCTTTGAGATTGATTGATTATATTATCTTTGGCATAATCGAAGTCTTAGCCCGTAAGCTATAAAGATGACAGCTTTGATTCATTCTGTTATTGCAGAAAGCCAGAGCCTCCGGTGGCTGTAGAGAAACTTCCTAAGTGAGTGTTTTCCATTTTATTTCTTGTTATATTTGTTTTGTTGAACCGGAAAAGGAGGAGTAGAGTTTCGGGATATTGATTGTTGTTTATTATTGGTATTTCAATGTGTTTTGGGTGAGTGAAATTTTAGATGGTCGGCCAAGGCGATAAAAGCATTTACCATGGCTGAACTGCAAGCAAGAAAACTTAAATACACTCACACTGGAACAGAAGCTCTTCTCATGGGGATTCTGATTGAAGGTATGTTATGTTCGTGAAGCTTTACTAAGAAAATATTTGCTGTTTTGGAAGAGATACTTTGTTTGATCCTGCAAATGGGATGCAACTCTCATTGCTTTGTTACTCGTGATGCTAATAACTTAAATCTAGCACTTGAATATAAGAATGTGGCATGACAATGGAGTTTTTTTGCTAGAGATATTAACGAGAAGAGTTGTTTCACGTTTTGCGTATATAGGATACATATTTACTTTAGTAACTCCTGTGCAGTTGTCTGACAACTTACTCAACATTATGTAGTTACCAAAGCCATTTTAAGTTGCTATAAAACATTGTGAAATGTACAAAGTTTTTCAATACGTGAAAAGAAAAAGGTTAAGTTGAGAGGCTTTTGGGTTGAACTTTATGTGCTGTGGGTTCTGATGTTAGTTTCTTTTTAGATGACCGTAAAGAAAATTGACCAGCACATGAAACAGTAGAAGACAAGATTGAAACTTCATTGGAACGGTATTCTTTGCATTTTAGTTTATGTTTTGGAACAACGTGGCACACGGAAGTCAGTACACAACACTTGTAAGTTGATGGGAAATATCATTCTGTTGATTTTAGCTTATATGTATTAGGAACTCTCCGCACAAAGAACATCATTCAGATATAGACAGAAACAAATATTAGAGATTATGACTGTATATTTGTATTAATTTTTGAGAGATAAAAGAAAAAAGATAGCTTACTTTTAAAACAGGTCATTTAATAGTATGTTGGTATACTAAAGACCTTGTATGTAGAGTATGTTTATATCTCCAACTTACACTTCCGCTATGATTTAAGCTACTTTAATCATTTTGGAGAAATAGCTTCCGTGAATACTGATTCTGCTACTTGAAGTCCGTCCTGTTACAGCTTTTATTTCCTTCTGGCATTGCAGGGACGAATTTTGCTTCAAAATATTTGAGGGCAAACGGTATTACTCTCATGAAAATACGTGAAGAAACTATCAAATTACTTGGAAAAGGGGACTTCTACTATTTCGATGCCAAGGAACCTCCTTTGACTGAAGCTGCGCAGAAGGCTCTTGATTGGGCAGTTGATGAAAAATTCAAATCCGGTATGTATATACTCCCACTCAATTTTACACATACACACACATATACATTTTTGTTGGATTGATGCATCTCTTTGCCTTCAGAAGTATCTCTTAAATTCCTGTCCGTAACCATGGAAATTATTTAAAGGAATCATGTGGAGGAACGATCTTTGTCGTAACCATGGAAATTATTTAAATGAATCATGTGGAGGAACAATCTTTGACTTCACAAGATCTACCAGCGTGAAGGTGCTTGCAGAAGCAAATTTGAAATTCAAGTGCTTAATTGTTCCGGTTTTAGGAGTCGTATAACAGAGTCAGCCAAATAACCCTCTAAATTGTCCATGCATGCCATGGACTGTGGTCATACATGGGCTTGGATGGTTCCTAGGAACCACCTACTTATGTTGTGGCAAACTTGGTCCAAATTCAAAACAGAACTTTTTCAGTGTACAATCAAAGTTAAACTAATGTAGCATGGTTTTAAAAGCTAGCTCGTGAGAGGAAACATCGCCCTCATAGTTTTTCACTTTTTGTTTAGGGATATCACAAACCTATGTTTGCTCAGATTCTCCAAAAATGATAACTTTCATTAGAAAATATCAATTGAATTGTTTGAGACTCGGAGTTTTCATATATGTTCTCCAAAAATGATGCCTCACCCATGTCAGATCCTTAGGAAATGTACTGCTTTTGAAGGATCCTACATGCACTCGACAACATATATGAAAACTCCGAGGCTGAAACAATTCAGTTGATATTTTCTAATGAAAGTCCCAATGCTCATAGGGAGGTTTTGTATTCTATAAACATCTAAATCTCTGTTCAGCAATTGTTTCTTGTCATTAAGTACTTCTTACCAAAAGAACATCCCATCCTATTCTTGGTATTCCATGAGATATATATAGGTGTGAAAGCATCATTTACAAAGCCCTGTTGAAACAAAGGTGACCCCTAGTGTTTCTCTCCCTGGAATCGCAAAGAGATAACTTATGCTACTCATATGTCATGTGATAAAAAAACATCATCCTTCAAGATCACCTGGTTTATTTGTTTGGCGGAAGAGACCGAAAATGTTCTTGATTATCGGTATTAATGAAAATGCAGGTGACAATGGGGAGATTACAACTACTCATGTGCTCCTTGGAGTGTGGACACAACGAGAATCACCGGGTTATAAGGTACTGGCTGCATTGGGCTTCAATGATGAAAAAGCTAAAGAATTGGAGAATGTAATTTCAGATCCTGGATTTGTGGATGATTAAGAGGATGATTTTGCTTTAATATACCTAAACTGAGGTTCCAAATGTGCAATTAGATTAGTCAATTTGTCGCGATTTTGTTCTCTCTTTTTGTACTAGGTTTCTTTAATTTTGGCTTTGCATATGATCAAAACCTGTATGTTGTTTGTTTAATGGGGTTAATGATATTTATTATCAAGATTCAGTTGGGTTCATTCCAAATCACGCGGACACCAGCAAATCAAAATGATTTTGTCCTCCGACCAGGATAAAAAGTCCCGGTGAAGCAGCTAATCCTATGGTCCAGAAATAGATGATTAATCATTTGCTTTTCAAAAGAAAGAATTGCTCAGATACCTTTGAGTTCGATTTCATTCTCTCATTAGCAGTTGACAAGTTCGAAGCATTATATACACATATAGTGATTTGAGAGGTCTCTTTTATTAGTTTTAACTTCTAATAATAAGAATTTTGTTTAATTTAGTAAAACTATAAGAGTTGCCTATCTTATACACAATTTTTCTCATGGTTTCTTGGGCCACTAACAAGTTACAAAAAGAGTTGTAAACAATAGAGTGGGCTTTCTTGGATAGAATTAGGCAAATAGCCACTTTTCAGTATCTGGAATAACTAAAATATTGGGAATTTTTCAAAAAGAGTAAACATTTGAAACATAATAAGATAAAAAATAATTATAGTTTGTTAAAAATAGCTATAGTTTACTAAAATTATAATTTATAGTTACATATTATAGGAGAGAGGCAAGCGAGATCTAGAGAGAATCGAGAGAGGAGAGAGGCGAGCAAAAGAGGGTAGAAAGTAGAGAGAGACGAATTGTATATGTAAATCTTTTGAATTGAATATGTATATTTGTTAAATAATTGTATATATACAACCAGTATTCATATGTATTTGTAAATCTAGCAAGAGATTGCTGAGATGAAGAGAGAAGAAAGAAAATAGCAATAAAATCATAACTATAGTTATAAATTATATTTTTTTTAAACTATAATAGTATAATGAAATATGTGTCATATATGTTTGCCTAGTTTCATAATAATATACTGTAGCTACTTTTCATAGAATTTCACTGGTAGAATCTCTTTAAAATTCCAAAAGATAATGGAACAGTATCCAAAATGTGGCTATTTCTACTAAAGTCAAAATACAACAAACATACCCTGTAGAATCCAATAAATGGAATCTAGCAATGATAAAATGTACGCAGACTTTATCACTATTTTTATCGAAGTCAAAATGTGAATGAAAATTGAATGATAGGAATAAATGAGCCTGCCCAATTTTAGCTAACAATAACTAACAAACTCAATGTTTGCTCTCCTCCCAATTCACTGCAAAGCCAATAGTTAACTGCAAAATACCCAACAATTTTTGCGAGCATTTACTGTCAAAATTTATTGTCGAAGCAAGAAGATCCACTTCCACATTTATTGTTCCTCAAAATAGTAAGTATCTTAAGTTGGTCAAGCCTTCAACTTGGGCCTGCCATTTTGTTGATCTAAAAATGGAATCTTGGATCAAAAAATTAATCTTTTTATTTATCACTCCCTTGTGATCATGTTGTTACGACGGAAGGAAGCAAAACGCGAAAGTAGAGAAAATAAAGAACATCATGCGTGGAAAAACCCTTCAAAACGAAGGTAACAACCACGGGATCGTCAAGATCCAAATTACTCCACTATAACAATAAGAGGGTTACAAATATTCTCCTTAATGGCTACACAACAATTGTCAAGCAAGGAGAAGTAATAGCTACACCGACAAAAAGAAGAAGGAAGAAAAATACCCAAATCAAAGTTCGGGACCCAAAATCAATGTTACTGATCTCCAAATCCGATCTCCACCGTTCAAATCAAAGACTAAGATGTTAGGAACACTCAGTCAAAATTTCAGCCCGATCCAATCAGAAAACGCAATTTGAAGGCTGCTAGTCGAAGAGGAAAAACTGTTGTGGAAAACACCCTTTTTTTCTCTTTTCTCTCCTGTTGAAAGCTCTCTCAAAGACCTCTCTTATGTGCTAACGTCTCTCAAAGATGAATAATAGTGAGCAATACTTAATTCTCTCAAAAGTTGTCCTATTTATAGATAATGAGTTGTTCTTTCCTTAAGCCAAAACCAACTCCAAATAGGACAATTCCAATCCTTTTCCAAATAGGATTAGAATTCCAATCCTTCTCCAACTAGAAACCAAAAGAGAATAGGATTAGGCCATGGGCCTTTGGCCGGAACATGGGCTATTGCCCAACACATGTTGATCTAACATACTCCTTAAATGTACTTTAACTATTTTATGTGGAGCTGAATTAGATTTTTCTGGTGTTTTCATTGAAACATGCGAACATACTCCTTGGTTCAGGGGACATTGATCGAAAGCTCGAGTATAGTCTATGCGTTTTGCCCCAAGGACTATGGATCAGGCCAAGGGTCGAAGCAACTCACGAGCAAGTTGGCTTGTGAGGGTATACATGTGCGAGGATGCTATTCATGAAAGTCTTATCATTTACAAATTACAATATAATTTTTTAATAAAGGTTATTCAATGAATCTATCACGCATCTTCAAAGACATCATATAAAATTAGAATGATACAAAAGAAAAAAGAAGAAATAGATCAATGCTTAAAAAATCATACTTTGCATGAAAGTTCAATTACTACTAATTGCATAATTTAAAAAAACTATAAATAAAATACCAAAGCGATTGTTGGAACGAAGATACATGCGCTTTCATTACCAATTAAGGCTTCCAACGGGGAGCAATCTTTCATACTAGTTATTACCTTAGGCTATCCTTTATAATATGGTATGAAATTAAGAAACTAGTGGAACGTTCTTTTAACGCATATTAACAAATTCTCATTTGTGATGATGTAAATTATTTTAATTTTGGTGGGAATTTCACTTGGTAGAAAAAAATATTGTACCCCACAAAAGATAGGACCAGCCAGGAAACAACCTCTCTATTTCTATGGTAGTGGTAAGATTTGCGTACATTCTATCCTTCCCAGACCCCACTTATAGAATTTTACTGGATATGTTGTTGTCGTACAAAAGATTGGATCAGCACATCTCCAAGATTTTTTGGAAGATATTTATTATATTAAGTAAATTAAAATCAACATATCAATCTTACCATACTGATTTGCTTTTTTATTTTTTTCCCTTTTCCTAAAATGTTTACTTCTGTTCCAACCGAGAAGTGAGGGCTCATTTCTTGAATTTGGGGACATATGAATCTTAACATGTGCTACCATCTACCATGAATAATATTTTATTTATTTTTATATCCAAGTTTATTTCATAATTTTTTAACTTTCTTTGTAACGATCCAACTCGTTAGCGATATTGTTCGTTTCGAAATTAGACTCACACGGACTTAAAATGCGTCATTAGTAGATAAGGCTTGTTTACTTATATACTCAACATTTCTATTGTGTTTTGTCAATATGTGACTTCTCATCTTAAGATGGGTTGTTATTATTATAATTAACTTTTTATTTATTTATTTATTTAAAAAAAAAAAAACTATGTTCCTCCCCTATTAATTTTTCCATTAATTATTATTAGCTGTGGCTTTTCTTCCACGTGTATAACTTGCTCAAAGAATTAACTCAGAGCATTATCATTGCTTAGTCATAAATTTCATTACTCTTTATATGTATACGGAAGGAAAATGCCTTTAAAGTTCTCTTTAGATGTATTATATTATTTTGAAAGGCAAAAGAGAACACTACTTGGCAATGAACACACCACACGAACAACTTCCGAGCGGATTCAGAATTTAAAGAAAATGAATGTATTATAACAAAAATAACAAGAGTAAATCAAAATTACATAATTGGACAAATATCTGATATGTTTTTACATTATATTACTAGACTTTGAAAAAATTACAATTTATAGCTATAGTTAGGATTTTGTTATTATTTTCTCTCTTTCGCCTCTCGGGTCTCACCTCTCTCTCTGCAGTCTCTTGCGAGATATACAAATACATATGTATACCAATTGCATATACACAATTATTTGACAGATATATATATTCAATTCGACAAATATGAATATATAATTCACCTCTTCTCACTCTGTACCCTCTCTCACTCACATCTCTCCTCCTTCTCTAATCTCGCTCGCCTCTCTTCTCCCTCTCCAATCTCGCTTGCCAGATATACAAATACATATGTATATAAGTTACACACATATAATTATTTGACAAATATACACATACAATTTGATATATATATATATTTCGCCTCTCTCCACTCTCTCTTGATCTCACTCCCCTCTCTCTTCCCTCTCTCGATCTCGCTCTCCTCTCTCCTATAATATGCAACTGTAAATCGTAATTTTAGCAAACTATAATTATTTTTTGCCTTATTATGTTTCAAATGTTTGATAAACACATTGCATGATATTATAGTGTATTTTTTTTTATTTTTGAAATTTATTAAAAAAAATAATTACACATATTAATTCTCAGCTACTAGTTGTTTTAATATATACGTTTGCTTAATTATAAGAGGGTAACTTGTCTACTGAAAAGTTTCAGTTCTACCAACACTAACAACAAACTTATTCATATGCATTAAAGTTTAATTTATTGAGCTTTTAATTCCTCCTTTGAGAGCAGAAAAAACAGGACAACTTATAATAAATAAATATACACAATATTGACTTTGCCATTTATGAATTGTTAAGTTAAGCAAAAGTTATGTTGTGCTTAATTATTTGGAAGGTGACAACTCCCATAAAACGAAAGGTATTAGCTTGGCCACGAGTTACACATGTATTTTATATACGTATTTTCGTTCGTGTCAAAATAAGCATCACTTAATATAAATGTAAAAAAAATTATTTCAAAATAGGTGAATATATCGTTATATTAAAGAAATGCATTTTTAACCGTGATTAATTTTCAAAAAATATATATGGAGTAATAACTAATGATAAAATTTAATAAATTATACCTTACGTTTATCTTTTTTTAATCGGATGAAGGTGATTAGACAGGATATGGCGCAATTTCATATCACTGAAGACATGACCTTCGATAGAAAGGAATGAAGATCGCTTATTACTGTTGAAGGTTGATAGACGGGTAGGAGTAAGAGGATGTCTGACCTTGTTTTATAGTAGGCTAGTAGGATAAGTCATTTCTTTATATCTTGTGTTGTTATTGTTTGTCTTATATTTGTCACTTTATTATATTTATATATGATCATTTGTTTTTCACTTTTATTGCTTTTCATTCTTGTCTAGATCTTATGTGTTTGGGGCTTGATATTTTTGAGATCAAGGTCTTCCGAAAACAACTTATCTATCTCTATGAGGTAGTTGTAAGGTCTCTGTACATTCTACCCTCTCGATACTTTACTTGTGGGATTTCACTGAATATGTTATTGTTATTGTTACTTTGGACGTAGCACGAGCTAAACCGACACTTATGTTGAGACAGATAAAAGTAGGAGATGGGTCAATTATATCACCCTATTTTTTCTTTTTCTCATTAATTCCTAGAGTAGCAAATTGAAATGCAATGCCTACCATCATATTTAATTTAATTTGATTTTATAGCCACGTGATTTAAATTGTTTTTCAAAGAATTTATTCAAACTATAGTTGATTAACTAGTCTTTAATTTCCAAGGCTATTATTAGAATGAATTTAGCCTAGCCGCAACCATAATCAACTATTAATCGAGGCCAATGTGTAAACTAACTCAAATATCATATTATGAAAAATATTATAATTTATAATATGGATCGATTATTTTTTAGGATAATTCAATTGAAAAATTATCGACAAATTCTAAAGTCATGATAATATTGCATAAAATGCCGCGATGTACTTCCAATGAATTTTCAGATATCGAATATTTTTAAATTCGAAAAATGTCTAGCTTGTAAAATTTTTACTGTTTTTTTCTTTGTACAAATTATTTCGAACCTATAAATCTCTTTTCCATATATTAATTAAAATACTGAAAAATATGGATAGGTTGTTGATGTCCTTTCTTTTCCTTCAACCAAATCACAGCTGTTGTGATTAATATTGATTTTAGTTTCCCTTCTTGTTTCTCTTTTTTCTTATACTAGTTTTAGTGTATGTATGTGTCGTATTAATATAAAATTTATATATAAATAGTATTTATTATTAAAATAAATATAATATTTATATAAATAAAATTAAATAAATGTTATTGATTTGATGCAATAGTTTAATCTATTATGAACGGATAAAGATGAAAAAATAATTCAATTACTTATAATATAAAAATATGTTAATAGTTATGAATATATAAAGCAATATTTCAAGTTGAATAGTTAGAAGTTAAATAATTCACTGATTAGAATTTAATATTATTTATATAAAATAGTCTTAAATCAAGAGTGAATTCTAAATATAAAGAAATTCTAATTCAAAAGTGAATCGTAAAACTAAATAAATAAAATAATAAATCAAAACAATTATAAAAAAACGATTTTGTTTAAAGCAAAGTATTTTAATGAAGGGCAAAAAGTTCAAACAACATTTTTAAGGGCTTTCACACTTTTAATATGTAATATTGATTTTAGCTCCCCTTCTTGTTTCTCTTTTTGCTTATATAGATTTCTTTAGCTGTATTAAAGAAAATAAATAAGACTTTAAATTTTATGATGTTAAACTAAAAATATGTAAAATGTATTATAATGTCATTTAATCTTGTGGTATCAACATGTTGTGCAAAAAATAAAGTTTCTGTTAGAAAATTATCGAAAGCGAAAAATGGCATTCTCTTTTAAGAGGAAAGCAGAGAAACATAAAAATTTAACTTGTTTATAATGATAGATATTGTTCTATAATTTTCTTCGGCTAACACTTATAAATGATGCTTATTGGTCAGTTGAGCCAATAAGAACTTACGCACAATGTCGAAATCAGAATTTTATAAAAGAAATTTATAAATAAAGTAAAATGAATCTACAAAAATTCAACACATAGTAAAAATCTAACCTATCACGTAATTAAAACGAGTTACTAACGATTAACTACCAACCATGATATAAATGTTTGAGTTGGAAATTTTAAAAAGATGCTAAAATTGATACACCTAACGCTCAAACTTGTCATGACCTTAAAAGCAAATTTTCAAATAACTTGTACCAATAATCTAGAAATATCTTTTAGTTGTTTCTTAGTTTCAAGGAGAATTCATAATTTAGATGTTTATTAGTTTTAAAAAAATATATTAACAAAGAAATTCAATTGAAACCTCCATGCAACATGCTCCAAATTATATTATATTCTTGCAAGTGACAAATATTTCATGCAAGAAAAACTAGAGAACCCTCCCAATGAAATGGCATAAAAATGATTAAAATTTTGGCCATCTCGTACATTAAAATTCGATTAAATTAGAATTTATATATTGCAAAACCCATTTCTAAAAATGACATTTATTTTAGAGACTCAAAAAAACAAAAGTATTTGATTAAGAACTAAGAAATCATAATTATATCAGCATAATTCATGTCGATCAAATAAAACTTGTTAACAAAAAAGTGACATTAATTGTGTCACCAATATTTACCCAATTAAATCATAAACAAGTTTGTTCATCTGCCAACCTCTCTTCTATTCTTGGAAGCCAAGTCAAAATTAAAAAAGAACCACATTTTGTACCTTTTACTAGTTTAGTACGTTTTCTTAGCCACTTATATAATCCCACGTAAAAAGAAAATTAAAAAAAAAAAACTTTATAGTAAAGTTTTATAATATGGAGCAAATAATGGTTGCCACTTTGCTATTCTATACAACTGGAATCCACAAATTTTAATGAGTTCTTCAAAAGACTCAAATAGAATATTCTCATGGTGTATTTTGGTTCTTTTCATACAGATAATTAATTAATTAATTAATTAGTGGACTAAGCCTTCACGTGCTAATACTTTTGACTATTAACTAACGTAATTAACAAAATAAAATTAATCTTGTACGATTAGGGAAAATATTATCTATTTCTTTCTATGATTAGAAATCTTCCAAGTGGAACCTTCTGTTATACGAAAGAATTTAAATTTTCTACAGCCGCAATGACGTGAAATTGTCGTAATTAAATATAAATTTTTAAAAATAAATTGGTAAAATTGCGAGTATTTTAATATATTTTTAAATCCCCTTCGAATGTGCTCTCTTGGCACGTAACTTGAGTCATCAAGATTGGAGTTGAACGGTGCTTACTGAAATTGAATATCACAGTCATACTTAAACTACATTACTCATGTATATAATTTTATATTATCTTTGTTTATTATTATTATCCAATATTTTAAAAATAATTTTTTGTTTTTATTAGTAACTTTTAATAAATTAAGAAAAGTTTTTTTTTCTTGTTTTACCTCAAATTATTTCCCCAAATTTAGGACTATACATCAACTAACATAAATATTGTGATAAAATACTCATATTAATCATTACTCATCTCGTTTCACTTTAATTGTCACAATTTTCTTTTTTTTGGAATCAAATTATGTACATTTTAACTAATATTTTAAGATATATTATTTATCATTGGATAAAAAAAAAAGTTGTATATCAATAATATTTTTTTATATAATTTTTTTGAATATTTAAATTTTATTTTAAAATATTAAATTAATTTAATCTAATTTAATGTTAAAAATTAATTAAAATAACTTTCGAAAAATGCAATATAACAACTAAAATAAGACAAAAAAGAATATTTCTTTTAAGCGATAAGCAAAATCTAAAGTGAATAACTAAAATTAAATCAATGAAGTATTATCAATATGTATAACATATAAGTAATAAAAAATCATGTTAAAAGTGTGCCTTCATAAATGATTTCTGTAACCTACAAATCAGATCAAGCCGCAATACAAATACGAGACGTTAGACACAAAAGAAGTTTATTTTCTTTATCTACACTCACAGATGTGATTAATTTAAATTGTAATAACTTGATAGCTTAGAGAACTAGTGTGGGACGTGGTTGCATGACTAATGATGAATTATACTAATATTGTAGGGATCGTGTATACTAGCATCTCAGTCCTATATTAGTATGATATTGTCTGTTTTCTCACGAATTTTTTTTTGAACATCTCTCAAAAAGCATCATACTAATAAAGTTGGGTGTGCACTTATATATTGTTACATTTTTTCTTTATTTTTTAATGTGGAATGAGGTTTGCATATACTCAACAATTATCTGAAGAAACAAGGTAGTAATAGAAATTGGATTAAGTCAAATAAGTGAGATTAGTTATGCTAAGCACGTTTTCGAATCACGCCGCCGCTGTTTTAAATTTTGCCCCTCCAACTCCCCCAAAAGAACTTCCTTTCTACACTTTGACCCCGTAGTTTCTTTTCAAACTTTTACTTACCCTTTGCTATCTACTCCCTCTATCCTATATTAACTGAATTTGTAAGGTAATGCACACATATTAAGAAAAATATTTAAAGATAAATTTTACACTATAATTTTTACTATTGACCTTTGTAAAATTATAAATGTATAGTGTAATTTATTTCCTAAAAAATATAAAAGTTCAATAAATGAAAAGGACAAATATAAAAAAAATTTCATCTTGAACGTTGAAAAATTCAATTATTTTGAACTTTCAAAAAAGTCTCAAAATATTAATTAATTTGAGACGGAGCGAGTAATTTATTATTATTCCATTACAAATTTATTTTTCTGATTTTATTTTTATTTTTTATTTTTATTTCTATTTTTTTTGTTGAAGGAAATAAGATACTTTGGCGCCATGGATTTTAAAGAGTCAAAAAGAAAAAGACTTAGAAATGGCGGGGTTCTCAAAATATCCAGAAAAAAGTAACCAAAAAAATCCAGAGTAGTGAGCTGGATTCCACGTGTCGACAGTTCTACTTCTCCCCACATATCCACCTCGTACCTTAACCCTTTCATCTCTCTAAAAGCCATTTCTCAATTGTGGAAATGCTTTTTCTCATAGTATCTCTTTGGATTTAAGTTTAAAAAATATTACTCTTTTTGTGATTTGATGTGACATTCTTTGATCTGATATAATATTTAAGAAAAAAAATTAAAATTTATTATTTAAAATTATTTTATTAAGAATAAAAAGATAATTTTAAAGGTAACGGATCAAAAAGGAAAGAGTATTATATAAATGAGACAGAGAGAATAATAAATTTAAATGAGAAAATATTAAAAAAGTATATTCTGTCAACTTTTACTTATCATTATTTCACTTATCGATCATATTAATATGAGAAGGATTATAACTTATAACATTTTTCATATAGTTTCAATCATCTAAATCTTAAATTTCAAATATTAAATATAGCTACTTCGATTTGTTTTAAAATTTAGTTAAGTTAACTTCAAAAAGTGAATCAATGATAAGTAAAAGCGAATAAAGAGAAAATTTGAAATTTAATCAAGTTAACCTTAAAAAGTAGAATAGTAATAAATAAAAATAAACAGATAGAGTATAAATAAACCTACCTCTTCAATTATAGTGAATATTATATGTTGATAAGCCAGTATATTTATTCCAATAGAATTTATTCTGTAACCTCTTTTTACCCAAGTAGTAAAATTCCTCGTTTTTTGCCGTCCAAAACGTGATGTCTACGTCAAAATCTTGGTGGGCCCCAATTGCACATTGTTTGTCTGATTTGGCGGGAACATTGTGCCACGTCTTTCCCGCCATACTTGGAATTAAAGCCGGCAAAATAAATAGTCAACTGCCGCAATGCTCTTTATAACTGCCATTGCCGCGCCGTTTGTAATTAGACTTCCACTCTCCGCTGTCCACGTGTATTGGTTCAAAGTGAAACTGCATGTTACGTGGCAAGATCATGATTTCATTCTGGTGATAATATTTGTCTGAAATCAAACTTGATTGGCCAGTAATTAGTTTAAGCAAGTACCGGGGGTTTGATTTCTGCCTTGTGCATGCAGCAATCAATTTGTCAATAGCAAATCTTTAAATGAAGCTTAGATTCGCCGAGGATTAATCTTTGATCTGTCGGGCCCGAGAATACCTTGAGAAATAAAAAAAGTATTTATCTGAAAATTCAATTGTTTAAATCGTAGAATGTTATTATACATGTTTAGTTTGGAGGAAAATAATTTTTATGAAAACATTCTATAGATGTTTGAGTCTAATTGTTATAGATATGTTACAAAGAAACATATCATTATATTGATTTGTGTAATTATCCTAATTATTAGGAATCAAGTGTGAAGGAAATTAAATGTTATGACAAATATTACTCTATTTTAATGATGACTGTCCTAAAGAATTTTCCTATATAATTTGAATATATACATGTAATTTTGTGATCATCACCACTATGTGGTGAGATTAAGACCTAAAACACTTCATGTTAGTTTTGTTTAGTTATTATGTAATACTAATATAACTAGGTAATATAAGCATCACATGAGAGGCTTTGTTTTTTTTTTTAAATGTATAGAAGATGTATTTCTTTACGAAATCATGTGAAATCGGACTTTTCTTTACATAAAATTATTGAATAAACAAAGTACATGAGAAAAGAAAGATACTCAAAATGTTAGTCTCATTAATCAAATTACGAATCTGCTTACTGAACTCTTTATCAAAAAATTATATGTAAGTATAGTAAATTTTTTTAAAAAAAATTCTAAACAAAAATTGTGTTTGTACCGCCAATGAACATTCTTTCTCTATTAACTTCAATTAATAATAAATTAGGTAAAATATTTTTCGGGGATTAGGTAAGTAGGTGAGTATTGTTCAAACTAAACATCATATCTAATTATTTAAATAAAACCCGTTGAACCAACCAGGATCTTCCTATTATTCATTGGAGATCAATATTTCTTGTCAATGTATTTATTTGGAATAAAAAGCAGCGGAATTTTTACATATAGTCACTTAAAAATATTTTAATTATGCTTTATAGCTTTAGTTTTGGTAATTATATTTCTTAACTATAGTTATAATAATGTCTGTATAATTCGCATAATATTTATATAAATTTGTATAGTTCACTATAAAGAGAATTCGCAGCATTTGTATATTTAGATTCGCACACCGTTTGTATAAATCGTGCGGATTATACAATACTCAAACTATAATTTCAGCAAGATATTTATTACGAGTTATAATTAATTCAAATTATAATTATATTAGCTAATTAATTACTATATATTTATTTATCTGCGTAATTTTTTCCAAAAAAGAACAACAAGAAGAAAAGAAAAAATATTTTGTTATTATTAAGATATTTACTTACTAATTTTGGTTAAATAATTAACGGCGTTAAGGAAGTTGCACGTCCGAGTAAATGGCGCCAATTTAGGGAACGTGTTTTCTATATGGGCATGCACGTGATTGTCGGGACAAAGTGGGACCCATGTTTTAGGTTTATTTGGGACATAAATTTCTTTTAAAAAAACAATGTTTTATTTTCCTCCTCAATTAAGAGTAAAAGTGGGAAAATGTTGCAAATTTAAAATATTTCCCCATCACTTAAAGCTAATTCAATGGATAAGATATGATTGTTTTAGTTAAATAGACTTTTAATTTTTTTCACTCAAAAATACAAAGATTACATTGACATGAATGGGGATGTTGTGGAGTTGTTGTTACTCCCTCAGCACATATTTATATGTCGAGTATATTAAAAAAAATTATTTAATTTTATTTATTTAATTTTAAAAAAATTAATAGATAATACTTTATTTTTGTTATTATTTTTTTAATATTTAAATGACTTATATCTCTTTATGTAATAATAGTTATTCACTACTAATTTGATACATATTTTTAAAATTAAAATAGTAAATTATAGGGGTAATATTACTTTTAAATATATTGAACGTATTAGATGTTGAGTAGTATCTAATAATGAGGATAAATGGAGCAAATGGATAAATAAGTCATTGATCTTTTAAATTAGATAAGTATCGATGGATATCTATTTTTAGTATGGTGAATAAGTAAAAATAAATTGAGAGAAATAATTAATGAGATAATATGATAAAATTATCTTTTTGTTTGTTTGTTTCTTAAAATATGTGCCAAGTGAAATATGAACATGTTAAAAAAGATGCTGGAAAATTATTACTAATCGCAAACGCAAAAATTCAAATGAAATCTTAATACTATTACTATAGTGACTAATTTGATTATGTGTCGTGCCGCGTAGTGTTCAATACTCTTTGTAAAAAAAAAATCCTTAAGTATTGTATTTAAGATCAAAATATGATTTTTAAAAAAATCTATTAAATTGATAGGCTTTCTTGTGACCTCTCTTGTGATATTTGATATCCGTATTAAAAATAATTACTTCAGATTTTCATTGTCGGGAATGGAGCCGCCTTGTGTTTAGGGTTCATTTGAACTCTTTTCGGTAAAAAATTATAATACTATTTATATATGGTTAAAATAACTTTTTATGTATATATATAGTAGATGACGAATGATCTCCTTCGGCTTGTTCTTATGTTTACTTTTTCTTATTTTGACTGTCATTGGACATCGCATAGGGATCCTTATTTGAGGAGAAGCACTCCCTAACAAGAACTCTTTTTTATATATAAAATTCAAATTCGAGATCTTCGATTAAGTACCTTTATTTGATGCACCCAAGAGATGGTTGTCCCAAACTCCCAATTGAGATGAAATGCTATTCTAAATCCAAAAAAAAAAAAAAAAAAGATCAAGAATATCAATGTGTATTAGCTCCTACTTCCCTTGATAAAAGTAATTAATATTTTTAAATTTCAATAAAGTCATTCTAGTCACTCGAATGAAAATTAATATTGTTGCATATTCAAACAATATATAAATTGATGTTATATTTTTGTGTCTTGCCTAATTTAAATTCTTTTTAGTAAATATATACTTGGCTCTTAAGTAATTTCAACTTGTAATCAAATTTAGCATTATAATACTCCTAAATAATACTCAATACTAGTCAAACTATATCCATTTGGTCGTGAAGAAACGTGTATTTAAATAAATAAAAGGACTATCATTTATTTAGCATATCCATTAATAGTATTTAATGTATCCCACCAACTATTGGATATTAGGATTTTCTACACTAATTAATCAGTAAATTATTTTATTTTTTAATTAAAGGCGTCGTGCTACAATACATGACTGAGATATTTTTTTAAAAAATATTATAATTAATTTCTTGTAGCTTAAATAAATTAAAAGAGTGTGCTTCCACGAACATATGTCAAGTAATGGTCGTGATGTTGTATGCCATGTCCAAATTGAATATTACTAGTAGTAAACAGCTTGTAATTTCCATTTCAAATATTTTTTTATTAAAAGTCGAAATTATGAGTTCGACAGAATTGAATATTTATTGATGAAATTTTTAAATATATATTGCAAAATAATTATGTTGATAGAATAAGATATACGCATTTCAGAATATACGGACGTTCTTGACTCATTCTATTTCTGTTATGTCCATGCATAAGGAGGTTACCCTAGCGGGCTACGATTAAAAACCGTTGAAAAACTAAAACGAGCTAGTCTTCTGACTTGCTCTAGAATATGGATTTTTCATGCCTAGCTTCCCAAATTCTGCAAAACACCGGATCTAGATCATAGCTATTACCTTGACATCAAAGAAAGACTTCGATCCAATGAGCAGGACGATAATTGCTAAATGAATAGGTAACAATATAATTTCTGTTACATGAAAAATAATTCTTCATTCAATCTCTATTTAGATCCTCTTACTAATACGATCGAGCTTTTTAAGCTGGATGTCACTTCAATTTCTTTTTTTCTAAGCCCAAGTATTTCTTTTTTTATTGAATTGACTAATTAGAATTGACACTTCAATTAAATTTTTCGAATTTTCTAATATAAGAAAATAACAAAGTATATCATAATATTTAAAGATAGTTAAATTCAATTTTCAAAATTCTCTAATATATGAAAATGACAGAATACTTTATAAATATTTAAATTTTGAATCTGTCCTCGTTAAATATATTATGGTTGTACTTTTGGATATCTTGAAGGACATGAAAATCTTCATATCACGTGATTTAGGCAGTGAAATGAATTGAGACTTTAATTAGTACTATTTCAACTAAACAAAAGAGAAGAAGTAAATGGGAGCTGTTTATTCTTTATTTTTAATTTAATACAGACACAATATGTTAGTATTTATTTTTGGTAGAACAAAAAAAGTTCATTACTAGAACGTGGAACGGTGAGGCACACGTTTTATACCAAAGTTCATTATGATCAAGCTTATTCTATTATTAATTTGTTTTATTATTTCAACTCAATTTCATAGTTGATATTATTTCTTTTGTTCTGGTTATATTGATTAAGCGAGTAACAATATGCAAATCGTGTGTTTGATCATCTCAATCCATATGTCTTCAATAATGTCTATAAATTTAACTATACCAATTTAGAGTAAATTGTTAGGATCGATAGGAATTAGCTGTCATACGAAAACTGGCAAAGCAATATCAAAAGACCATGAGCATGAAGATAAATGAGAAGTACAAAAAAAGAGACGTAAATATTTAACGTGGTTCGGTCAACCGACCTATATCCACAAGAGAAGATGAGTAATGCACTATATAAAAGAGAGTATAAAATATTGAGAGAAATAATTCTATGAACTAACTCGAAATACAAAGAGATTCACACAAGTGTTGTGTTAAACCTTTTTCTACTGGAAAAAGTATTCATCCAATATGAAAAATTTATATTTTTCCTTTTCTAAAGAGAAAACCTTAATTATGATAAGAAATCCGGGACAAAAATTCAACGTAAACAACAATATCATGTTTTGGTTGAATCAAATGTCAATGTATTATAAGAATTATGATTGAAAAAAGAATAAAAAATCATTTAAGTCAATTAAATTAGTCATATATATAAAAGTTATTTTCCTCCATTTAGTTTAATTTATACATAAAAGCTAATTATGCAAGAAAAAAATATTATGTTGTATACAAAATACATTAAATTCAGTGGTAGTGCTGCAGATATAATAGCCGTAGAAATAAGTTATGCTTTAATATTTTTTCGACCAATTTTATTAGTACGGCGTACTTTGTTGGTTAAGCATCTTATTAATTATTCTCCACCCTACATCTTACTTAATTAGTTAATTATATTATTCTTAATTTTTTTTTATTTCTTGTGTGGCTTGGATTATTACTAATTAATTTAACTTTGCATGAAAACTTTCGAAGTGTATCGTGTCTAGCATGATGGCCTTAATTACTAGAGAAACAGGTCTATGAGGGGTGAGAGTATTTATTTGAAATTTATTGAATGAAAAATTATATTGTATATTTAAGTTTTTTTTTAAAAAAGAACAAAGTGTATATATATAAATTTTGAATACTCTATGCACAAAATTAATCAAGAATTTTAACATTTTCAAAATTTATTGTGAAATTTCAATTTCAAATCTCTACAGGACTTCATCTTAATTTTTGAATTATTTTAATGAAAATTCTGAATACGTCCTTTCATATATAACTAGGTTATAATAGAACATTTTTTTTAAAAAACAAAAACTATATTAATTTTGTGGGCTTAATCGCTTGCATTTTGTATACCTAACATTTAGTTGGGAGAATATAGCAACAGAAAAAAAAAGAACAATGCTAGATAATGACTAATAGAGAGGAAGGAAAATATTTTCTTAATTATTTTCAGGTAAATATAAGAAATAAGTGATTTATTTATTTATTTATTTATTTATTAATATTTAATAAGTAAGCAGAAAATATTGTTCATGAACCTTAATATATAACCTGATGATACATTATAAATGTGAAATTAGGCAATAGAGAAAAATTCAAAATTTAAATTTAATGAATTTTAAAATTTAATATAGACGCTATCAAATAATAATAGTTGAGTCGACTTTATTATATATATATATATAAATATAATGATATTCTTAATATGAATACAATGTTTGAAGTTTGAATTGAAGCTACTGAATCCAATGAGTTGATAATCAGATTTACAGTTGATGTATAAGTTATTGCAACCACCCATTTCTTATTACTTAAACAATAAACCAATGGAAACAATTGTATGTCCAACTTCTCCACAGTAAAGAACATATACAGATGTAACACAAGGGAAGGAAGGCATACCTTTGTTGTTTTTAGAATATTGAGCTGTGCGGACAAATTTTTTGAGTTTTTAGGCTGGCAACAACGCGAGGAAGCGATAATTTATTTGAAAATATCATAGCAAAAGCAATTATGTGGACTGATTGACGTGAAATTATATCACGCTGGCAACACGTGAAGCGGTACCACGCTGACAACACGTGAAGCGGTACCATGCTGACAACACGTGAAGCGGTATTATGCTGGCAACATGGAAGACACAGAGGTCCCAAATTAAAGAGGCGAACAGATGGAAAGATGAAAATACCTTTCATCGTCTTGAGTATGTCACACTTATATATATTCGAGTGTTGTTTCTCGAATATTGAGCTGTGCGGACAAAAGTCCTTGAGTTTCCAGGCTGGCAATAGCGCTAGGAAGCGATAATTTATTTGAAAATATCATAGCAAAAGCAACCACGTAGATTGATTGATGTGAAGTTGTACCACGCTGACAACACGTTAAGCGGTACTACGCTGGCAACAAGGAAGACACAGAGGCCCCAAATTAAAGAGGCGAAGAGATGCCTCATTGTCCTGAGTATGTCACACTTATATATATTCGAGTGTTGTTTCTAGAATATTGAGCTATACGGACAAAAGTCCTTGAGTTTCCAGGCTGGCAACAACGCGAGAAAGTGATAATTTATTTGAAAATATCATGGCAAAAGCAACCATGTGGACTGGAAACACGTGAAGCGGTACCACACTGGCAACACGTGAAGCGGTACTACGCTGGCAACAGGGAAGGCACAAAGGCCCCAAATTGAAGAGGTGGACAGATGGAAAAACGAAAATATCCTTCGTCAGCCTGAGTATGTTACACTTATATATATTCGATATATTTGATATTTCTTAGAATTTTAGTTTCTTTCAATAATAAATTTAAATTAATCCATAAGGACCAAAAAATATTTTACTAGAAAAACAAAAAAAACTTGATTCCCTTACTATAATTAAGGATTAACCGTCGTTACCTATACAAAGAATGAATTTATCTCTATACAATTATATTGAAAATTAATATGTTTTTAAATTATCACTTACCAAAAAAAATCAGTAATGCGAAACAATTAAGACATACAAGTTTGCACTAAATATAGAGTTAAGTAATTAAATCTCAAATTAGCTAACAATTCAAATTTAGAAGGGATCTTTTCTTAGCCTTGCTTATAAATTTATGAAAAAAATAAGAAAGAAAATTATTATTTTTGTTAATTAGTTGATTATAAAATAATTCAACTACGATTAAAGGTATGAAATCTCATTTGATATATCCTAGGGTGATTTTTAAGCAATGAATTGATTTAGAAAGTAATTATATTATATCCTCAAATGCCAAAAATATATACTAATTATGAACTACCCCTTAATTCATATTTTGGAGAATCATTTTTATTTGAGGATATAAACTTTGTAAAGATCAATAATTTTGGAAATAACGTTAATAAATTTCCTCTTTTTGTTCCCTATAATTACTATACGTTATTAGCTTCATTATTTGTCGATAATTACAAATTAAAAGAACATTTGGAATTTTATTATAGTTTGGAAGTGACGATTTCTTTAAGTTGAAGCATTCAATCAGAAATCTTCCATGTAGGTCACTAAACATAAGTGCGTTTAATAGTGTTAATTTAAAATTAAAATAATGTAAAAAGTTTAACTGGATTATAATATTAGGAGTTGATTTCACAAGCATATAATTAAACGTATAAACAAAAGAAGTCCACACTAGTTGAATTTTAACACTTAATAATAAAAATTGAAATACATGACATAATTATTTTTGATTATATGTGCTACGTGAAATTTTTTCAAATCATGTCTTGCTTGATAAAAAGTCAAATCAAACTTATGTGAGCTAGTTAGAGAGGAGGTGTGTTTGGTTGGTTGGGGTGAGGGGTGTGTTGGTTGGGGTGGGGTTTCTTTATTGGAGCGAACAACTCTAACACATAATTATTTTCGATTATATGTGCCACGTGCGTGGAGTTGATTCAGACGTGTCTCGATTCATAAAAAGCCAAATCAAACCGATGTAAGTTGGTTAGATAGGAAGTGTGTCTGGAGAAGAGTTCTTTATTAGAGCGAACAACTATAAAATATAATTATTTTCGATTATATATGCCACGCAGGGTCTATCTTGATAAAAAATCAAATCACACCAATATAAGTTGATTAGATAGGAAGCGTATCTGGAGGGGGTTCTTTATTGGAGCGAACAACAAATGCATATTGATCAGTTCAGTTTAAAACTTTATTGATATGACTTGTTAGTTATCGATTTATTATAAAATCAGTGAAATATTATACTGATTTATCTTTTATTGTATTAAATATTAATATATTAAACGAAGTCTTTTCCTACCATTTGAGACGGTCAAAATAAATGCACGAAACTGTATATCAACCAAAGGATTTTTTTTATTATTATTATTTTTTTCTCGATTGATTTCATTATTGGAAATGGTTTTAAATGTAATGGTATGATTATAGTTTATCAAAAATATTTTTTGATTTTATAATTATAAATTAAAATCATATTAAATATATAAAAATATCATTTAATTTTATAATGTGAATAATTAAAATTAATACGTTACCAATAAAAAGATAGGATATTTTTTTAAAAACAAACTAAAATAAAAGTAGAAAATTAATTTATTGATTAACCCGTAAAAAAATAGACCAAATCATTATAGAATCAATAATGCATAAAATAACCAAAATCATGAAATGATTTTCTCTTTTTGAAAGAAAAAAAAAAAAAACCGACCGGCCGAAAACAATGACAAAAGAAAAGCCGAAAAAAAGTTGTCACGTGTGAACGTCATTGCTCATAATATTGGTCGGCAAATCTCAACTTAATTCACAAGCATTCTTAATTATCCTTCTCCATTTTTCCCAAATCATTTCTCCTCCATATTATTAAATTAAATATTCCAAAAAAAGAGAAAAATTATTTTAAAAATTTCTGTGCCACGTGTAATGGCACGTCACCTTGGATCTAAAGACTACGAGAACTCTATTGAGTAGAAAACACGCAAAGTACCTCTTTTTTACCTGTCTACGTGGCAGCTGACCTGGACACGTGAACCACCCAAAATAAAATGATTTTTATGTTTAATATATAATTTGCAGGCTATTAAAGCAATTCTTTTTTAAATACATATCAAAAGAATTGTGAGAATAAAATACACGCGATTTTGATGATTTTTTTTTAAAGAAGGTATAGATTGTTTGACTAATTTGTAAATAGACGTCAACAAAATTGTGAAAATAAAATACACGTGAATTTGATGATTTTTTTTTGAAAGAAGGTATGGAATTATTTGACTAATTTGTAAAAGAATCATGAAAATAACGTACATGCGATTTTGATGAAGTTTTTGAAATAAGATATGAAATTATTTGACTAATTTGTAAATACACTTCAAAAGAACTGTGAAAATAAAATATACACAATTTTAATGATTTTTTTGAAAGAAGGTATGAAATTATTTGACCAATTTGTAAATACATATCAAAAGAATCGTCAAAAAAAAAAAATACACGCGATTTTGATAAATTTTCTTGTAAGAAGGTATGACATTGTTTGACTAATTTATAAATACACACCAAAAAAGATCGTGAAAAAGATATACACAATTTTAATAAATTTTCTTATAAGAAGGTATGAAATTATTTGATTAATTTGTCCTCGTCATATTACAACTTGCTGGAATATTTCTTTGAACCCTTTACGATTGACAAAAATGAAAAAAAAAGAAGCTTTTAAATGAAAAATTCAATTTTTGTTAGTTATATGTGCTTTCTAAACATATTGGAATGAAAAAGGAAAAATAATATTTATTATATTTCACAAGGAAATTACCATAGTAATAATAAATTAGGCAATATTGTATTACTCTCTCCTTTTCTTTTTACAAGATTACAGTAGTATAATTTTTTTATAGCGTCAAAATAATATGAACTCTGATCGGTGTTATTTTTATGAAAAGTTTGACTAAAACAATTTAGTTATCGATACTTATTTTAATAAAACATCACACAGTTTTTTGTGTATTTTTATTTATTTACTATATCTTTTTGAAATATTCGACAATAATTATTTAGTTTATAAAATTAATAAATAATTTATTATTTTATATTTTTTTTATCTTTGTTATTAAATATTTTTTTTCCTATTTTAGTTGTCATAGATTCTGTTTTTAGAGTCAAATTATGTAGACTCTAACTAATATTTTACAATATATTTTTTCATCATATTAAGATGGAAAAAGTTGCAATCAATAATACTTTGATGAATTTCACATATTATCAGTCAAAAGTACCTTAATTATACTTCATAAATATAGTTTGGATAATTATCAATATTTGTATAATTCACGTAATATTTGTATAAGTTTGTATAATTTGCAGTTTTCGCATAACGCTTGTATATTTCGTTATACAATTTAATGCACGCACAATATTTGTGTAAATTATGCGAATTATACAAAATTTAAATTATAATTATAACTAAATATTTATTGAAAGTCCTAATTAATTCAAACTATAGTTATATTTTTGAAAATTTAAGATAACTTATTTAATAATATATCTATTATTTATTGCTTCTTAATTTTAATGTTAAATTAATACTCTAGATGACAATTATTTTCCTTTTTTCGTTTTTCCCCTCCTGAATGTTAAATTAATCCATTATTTTCCGTGCGTAATCTAACAAAATCCATAGTCACGGCATGTGAAAGAACCGCCCCGGCCCACTCTCTTTGCTTAAATTAAAAAAAGTTAAAATATATTAAATAAAAAAATACGTAAATAAAATTAATTGAATTAATTATGTTTTCCTTTTTTTATATAAATAGGGAAAGACAGAGAGGTGAAAGTAGCAAAGCGTGCTTTGCGGTGCTTGTGTGAAAGTGTAGGGAGAGAAAGTAAAATCTCCACCGGAAAAATTCTAGAGAGAGAAAAATCGGAGAAATACACGGTGACATCGGACAATTTACACCGACGGAAACAACGACGACGACTAAGAAGGCGATTTATTCAGTTTCGGAGGTGTTTTGGTGTAGAATTTAAGGGGGTTAAGAACTGAAACCCCTCTCTGTTACTGTGATTCTTTTAGTTTGAAGAAAAATGGAAATTAACATGGAGTGGCCTCCATATTTGGATGAATATGAAAAGCTTGTTTTCCGAATGACTACTCCAAGGTCAGTTTAACTTTGATTGTGTTCTTCAAGTTGTAATCTGGGTTTTCCCCTTTTTTCCCCCGAAATTGTTTCTGTTTTCAGTTTTTGTATTTCTGAAGAAGGTTTCGAAGAGTTTGTATCTAATTAAAAATTTGAGCAGAATCATCAGTGTATATTTAGTTAATTTAATTTGATTTTTCTTCCTTTACACGTTACTCTTCCTCTTCCATACTCTTTTAAGTCTACCATATTCCAGAAGTTTTCAGACTTTTCCTTGTGAACAATTTTTCCATTTTCAAATTTCAAAATTTGAAAAAAAAAATCCCTGAGTGGCCTTTCTGAAAAGTCTCTGTCACTGTATTTTTCCTTACAGGGTCATGATCGACAATGCCGGTTGTTCAAATTCCACCCGCGTTATGGTAAGCCGCCCTTCTTCGAATTTGCTGGAATTTTTTCAAAATTTTGACCAAGTAAATTTTTTAATTAGTCCAATTTTTTTGGTTTAATTTAATTATAATTTTGTGGTTATTCAGATTGATAGTGCGAGAAAACATGGAATTCTTCTGGAAGCAGTTCAAGTTCTTACCGATCTAAACCTTTCCATCAAAAAAGCTTACATCTCGTCGGACGGCCGGTGGTTTATGGACGGTGAGTGCAAATTACGGAAACACCTTTTTGTTTTTGCTAAAGTGCGCACTTCATCTGGCGTACGTTAGCTTCTTTGCTTAATTCGCCTCTAATGTTAATTAAATTTTTTAACCAGTTAATATTTGTACTAATTTTTTGCCGTTTCAATTTGTTTTAATGTACAGTGTTTCACGTTACTGATTTGGATGGAAACAAATTAACCGACGAAAGTGTCATTAGTTACATTGAACAGGTACTTAAATTTTCTTAATTTCCTTTTAATGAGTGATCTATTAGGTTAATTTAGATTTACATGTTTGGATTAACTTTAAACTTTTTGGTTTTATGTTTTTGTGCAGTCATTACAGACGATTCATTTTACAAGTTCAAAGTGTTTTGATGGTTTGACAGCACTGGAGTTAACCGGGACTGATCGAATCGGCCTATTATCGGAGGTTTTTGCGGTGCTCTCGGAATTAGAGTGCAATGTTGTTGAAGCTAAGGTGTGGACTCACAATGGTCGAATTGCGTCCCTTATATATGTTAAGGAACGTGATTCAGGGTCACCGATTGAGGACTCTCAGAAGATTGACACGATTGAAGCTCGTTTAAGGAACGTGCTCAAGGGGGATAATGATATCCGTAGTGCTAAAACGTCGGTTTCTATGGCTGTCACACATACAGAGAGAAGGCTTCACCAAATGATGTTTACAGATCGCGATTATGAAAGGAAGCCGATTATTAGGACTAATGATAACCCTATTGTATCGGTGTTGAATTGCTTGGAAAAGGGTTATTCTGTTATAAATATTCACTGCAGGGATCGACCTAAGCTTCTTTTTGACATCGTTTGCACCATGACGGACATGCAGTATGTTGTGTTTCATGCCACACTTAACACAGCACGGGATAGAGCTTACTTGGTATATATTCCTTGCTTTTTTTCGTAGTATTATTCTTTTATTCATGACTAAGGAGTGTACAGAATTTCTGAACTTATATTACAATCTTGTCCAGGAATTCTTCATTAGGCACACTGATGGAAGCCCGATTAGTTCAGAAGCGGAAAAACAGCGCGTGATTCTCTGCCTACAAGCTGCAATTGAGCGAAGAGCATCTGAGGTATGCTTCTAATCCCCCTTTTGCTCTTTGTTTTAAAAGGAACATTAAGGTTAATTGATATGTTAACTTTTGGATTACAGGGAGTGAGGCTGGAGTTATGCACCGGAGACAAGCAAGGACTATTAGCTCATGTAACACGAACCTTCCGTGAAAATGGTTTAAATGTGACAAGAGCTGAGATATCCACAACAAGCGATAACACTGCTCTGAATGTGTTCTATGTAACTGATGCTATTGGAAATCCTTCTGACTCGAAGATCATCGAAGCTGTTAGGCAGAAGATTGGGTTGAGTGACTTGAAAGTGAAGGAATTGCCATTGATCTATCATCAAAAGGAAGAAGATAGGGAAGAGCCTACAGGGGGTGTTGGTGGGGCTATGTTGCTCTCACTTGGTAGCATTGTAAGGAAGAATCTCTACAATTTGGGATTGATCAAGTCATTTTCTTGAGCACAAAAATTATCCATCCAAACAGATTCCCTGTACATACATAGCTTAAAGATTACTGAATTTGGTGATAGTAGTTGTTATAGTTGGGCTGAAAGGATAGACATAATACTATATTGGGGTCCCATATTTACCCACTGTTGGAACTTTCAAAAATTTGTTTGGTGGAAGATTGGAGGGAAAGGGAAAGGGCAGGCTGGCAAGCTATGATACATAGAAATTGGTTTTAGAATAGCACATAATCGTTTATTATTATATAATGTTTTAGTAGCTCTTAGTGTTACGATGCCCTGTTTCTTCTTGTTGTCCAGTTGGGACTACAACAAGAGAATCTAGTCTTTGTAAATATTATTATTATTAGAGTATTTTATTTTAAGGTCCTACAAATTGCTCTTTTCTTTTTCTCTAATTGATTTGACTCTATGTTTGTTTTGTTGACCACGAAACAATGACTTTGGTTTTTTTGCATTCCACCTTCATGAAGACATTTGAAATTTCGTCCAATTTTTAAATCTATGGTTCAATTTTTGTTATTGTGCGACTTACCGTGGCAGGGCCATGTTTGTAGTTTGAAAATATGAGCTGTGATTGATGTTTATATATCAAAATATTTATATTTAATCTGTATATTCAGAAAAAATTTCAATTAAAGGTGCTTGTCTGACCATCTAATTCTATACGAGCAATATAACTTTTACAGGGTCAATGAAATGTGAAAATATATATGCTGGTTGAAATTTGAAAAGGAAAAAAGTAAAACCGATATTTTTTAAATTAAAAACATGTCAATGTGAAAGGAAATATCGACTAGATTCTGGAAGTTGTCTTTTTCCTTTGAATTTTCAAAGTTGACATTGTTGTTGCAGTTGGGAAATTAAAGAACAACAAAAGAAAGGACGAAGACTTAACGTGATTATAATTTAACACTAACGTCTACTCCATATGTTAACAATCTATGATTATGCGAGAGATGAATGTTTTTTTATTTTTAGTTAAAATAGAAACAAAAATAAATTTAATGGAAAACACTTTTGACTTTAACGGGACATCAAACACTGATTACAAAACAAAAATGCACTATTTAAATATTTTTAAATTTATTTATTTTTTGTGGTTGGATTAGTGATGCTCCTTTCAGTAGTCTTTTCCTAATATTTCTTTTCCCAAAGAGAGGCTACTGAATTTATTTTTTGCTAGTTGTGCTTTCATATTCTATTTTCAAAATTCTTAATGTTCGTTTTAGCTCAGTTTTGTCTTATTGTCCCTATGGAGAGATCTATAACTAATTAAATTAATTAGTTAGTACTAATTAACTAATTAAATAGTAGTTAGTAAGTGCTCGATTTAATATGGTGATAAAGGTCGAGAGACGGCTAATTTATCTTATCAAAAAAGCATGGTATGAATTATTAGTTTCGTCCTCAAATTATTGATAATGTTAAAAACACTCCTCTACTTAATTAACTGAACTTTTATATAATTCTGATCTTGCAACGTAAGTTAAATACACTCCTAAATTCTTGTCAATTTAAGGAGTATTTTTAATACTTCTAGTAGATAAGGGACGTATTCTAGTTTTGTTAGTTAAATAGAGATATATTTTTAAAACAATCAATAGTTCAACAGTAAAACTAATAACTTATACCGAGTTTAAGAGTATTTTCAATACTTTTCTCGTATATTTTCTTTTATCTGCTTGTTTTTAGAGCAAACGCCACCACTGTGGACAAGCCAAGCTTGCATAGCTGTATGAAGAAAATCATTTAAAAATTAGTGATATATATATATAAGTTTTATACATTGATTTTACCGGTTGAAGAGCCTTTTGGAGCAATACTAAATAATAATACTTTATAGGTTAATGTTTGAATCGTGGAATCAACTAATAAAGGGAGAATTCAGAGGTTTATATACGAGTTCACAAAAACGTAATAATTCTTCATTTTTTGTATATGTATTGAACAATGCATTGACATGTTATTTCATTTAAACACTCGCACTAAGTCATGTTTCAATTGATCATCTAAAATTCAAATAAAGTGTTCTTATTGATCACCTTAATTTCGATTTGAATTTCAAAAAAATTTTACTCATGTTTTCATTTGTTGATTAGATAATTATGTTTATCACATTATAAAACGTGTATCCTTTTTAGTCATACGCATCAACCTTAAGTAGAAAATGTCAGGAGCTTTACCGCTTCTTAAGGTGAATACACGTACCTAAAAAATAGCATATTTAATGTAGTAATTCAATTAACTATATAATAGACAAAATTAAAAATATGCACAAAGAAAAAAAAGAAATTTGAAAAAAAGTATCTAATTGAAAAAAATTTATCACGACAAATATTTAAACGAATACTCTTATAAATTTAAAGATTGATTATGTATTAAGCCTAAAGAGCAAGGTTAATGCACTAAAATTTTCGTTATGCATTTATTATATCAATCTTATCTTACAGTTATGTCAGAGTCTATTTTCAAAACTTGAACTCGTTATCATGTATTAAGCCTAAAATCCAAAAATGTGCATTGGGGGATGCATGGTAGGCGTGGTTTGAGAAAATCAGAATCAGATCACATGCATGCAAAATAGTTTAAAAATGAAAAAAATAAAGACGAAGTCAAAGCATCGATATATATGAACTTTGAAGTAAAAATATTTCATTAATTAATTGAGTAAAAATATTTCATTGGGGCTCTACTTTTCATATGATTAAAGCACAAAAAAGGGGGATTTTTCATAGTAATGTGTAGCTCCGAAAACTTTATTTTGTTTTCTTTTGCTTTGTCTCGAGGTTTTGTATAATTAGATTCATTCATGCATGCTTAGCTTGGTAATCCTTTTTTTAAAATTTTTATTCTTTTAAATTAATTCTAGATGTTTATTTTATGTAAAAATAAGATATAATATATAAATATATTTTTTAAATTGATAATATAAACAGTTAAATTTATATAGAGCTGAACAAGTCAATACACGATAAGATAAATTACAAATCAACTCAAGTGTATCTTTTGCGAATTATTATATATGATACGTATCATATGTGTCTATTTGTTTAACCTATTTGTTCATACATAAAATTGGAAGGCATAAATATTAGTAAAAATTAAAAAAAATATATGATTATTTCTTCTGCCTACAAGAAATTAAACGAGTTTTACTTAGACCTGGTAATAATTTATAACAACCTAAAAATTAGCATTCTAAGAGAAGTTCTAAAATACCCTTAACATTAATGTGTTATCCTATTCATTTTAATTTAAACCAAGGTTGCACGATTTTATATATATCAAAAATATCGGATGATATCATTAATAATATCTCTATATGTTATATATAGTTTGATTTTTCTTTTTCTTCTTTTTAATTATCATTATGAAACTGTGTTTACACAGCGAATAATTAATATCCTAAACAATATAAAATAAGACAAATAACATGTTACAATGGACTAAAGTTAGACACATGACTAAATAAGGTAACACAAACTAAGCTACATACAAAATAAAATGGATTTTAGGTCTAGAAAAACCTCAAAGAAATACCAAGAATATATAAGGTAACAACAAATTAAGCCATCAATATACAAAAAATTGAAATTCTATGCCCAACAATTTGGGGAAAAAAAAGGAATAATATTAAATTGTAGGAGTTCTTTAAGAATTTCTCTTGGCATAATTTAAGTTTCTTTTCTCTCAACATGCATGTGAATTTGTTGGAAACAATATAATTAGTTAATTAAGAAATTATATAATAACAAGGATTATGATTATCCTTTATGAGAAAACTGAATCAATTGAGCATGAATGTCAATCTTCTAGATTGATTATTCTTGTAAATTAGAATAAAAATAAAGCATATTACTTGATTATAACAAAGCATAAGAATAAAAGAATTCCTTATTTGGCACTAGCAAAAATGATAAAGAATCTTTAATCTTTATACACATTTTTTCTACTATTTTCTAATTACTTTTAGAGTGGAAAATACATTTCTTTATTATTGACTTCAAATCACTCTTAATTATTTTTTTAAATAAATTCTACCAGAAAAGGAAAAAAATCAGTGGATAAATGCTCTCATACAAGAATTCATATTTCAAACTGCCACTAGTAATATTTTAAAATAATTTATTTGCTGAAAGATAATATCTCCACACCTTTACTGACTTAAATAATAGAAAAATCGTTTTTAATTTTTTCATATTTGATTGGTTAAAAATTTCATAAAATATTTTCTCCGGGAAAACAAGTTCCTTAAAAATGAGAAAAATATCTTCCTAGATTTTAACTTGAAATTTTATAGTACATTTTGAATTTTCTATACTACTAAACCAACCTCTAGTCTTTTGTCGAAGAGATCCAAAATTTATATATTTACACTATAAACAGATAAGTACCTTTATATATATATATACAATTTAATTTTTTAGCGAAGTGTTTAGAGTGAACACCATTGCCCCCTCCTAGATCTGCCCCTGCCTACACCCGTACGTATAACCAATCACAAAAAAATAAATACGTAAAAAATCTACTTACTTCTTGACAAAAATAATTTTCATCCTTCGTATTGAATACACCCTTAGTTAAGTTACACATTGATCCTTTATCATCTTTTTTATTAGGTACGATGGAATAGTCGTTACGTAAAAAAAATTTCCTTATTGCCATTTTATAAGATAATATATAGTGATAAAAAGAAAATTTCTTCTTTATTTTATTTTTTTCTCTAGTAATTAAAAGATTCATCAAAAAGTAATTCCATTGAAAGGATCTTTTTTTTTTTAAAATTAGAATATTTAGCTTTGTTAATCCTTATTCTTACCGTACATGGAATCTTTAACAATGTTTTCTAGAATATATTAACATGACAATAATGAAAGGAATCTAGTGTGCATAGACAAACAAAGAGTCATGTTTGGCAAACTTTATAACAAGAAATTCTAGTATAGAAAATGATACCCTTTACAGTTGTAAATATTCATCAACTAGAGAATATTATGCATAATAATATGCTCTACTTTTTACCCACCTTTAAAATTTAAAATTACTAATTAATTTCCTACTTAATTATTCTCTTGTGCATTACCCATTTTCTTGTTTTCAACCTTCCTTAAGTTATACTCATTGAGTTATTATTGTTTACTAACTTAACATTGTTTTAAAAAAAATTATAAACTTCTGTTTTTGGGGCTTGATATTTTTGAGCTGGGGATCTTTCGAAAACAATCTTTTTAATTTATCTCTCTGAAATAGTAGTAAAGTCTGCACATATTTTACCCTCTCCAGACTTCACTTATGGGATTCTACTGGATATATTGTTGTTGTTGTTGTATTGTTATATTATTCTCTCTAGTCTGTATTAAGTGAGCTGTTAAAGTATGATACACCTCATAAGAAAAATATGTAAGGATGACATAAATCAAATGTTACTTTCACAATTATCTTTTTGAGTATTTCCAAATTATTCTTCTAAAAAATGTAAAATAGTTAAGAACCTTATAAAATGAAGATAATTATATATATAAAAAAATTCCCAATAATTATCTTGAACTTAAAACAATTTACTTATTCTAAATCATATTTTTTTAATAATTTACTTAATATAGAATGGAGAAAGTATAATTACTCGAGGGTTGGAATATTAGACTAAGGGGTTGTTTAGTGTGAAGGATAACACCAAATAGTCCCAGACTCTTTTTATACCTCACTTTTTTCACATTCATAAAGGGTATTTTTGTAAATAAATAATTGTTCTTAAAATTTATATAATGCATATTATTTTGAATGCAATAAACTAAACACTCAATAAAAATAATCTAATCATAACTAATTTCATCACAATTTATCCCATTACAACTAATTCCATCATAACTTGTATTCAAACTAAACGACTCCTGACATTAGTCAATTATCTAAACACTCAATAAAAAATAACCTCATCATAACTTATTCCAACACAATCAATCACATCATAACTTGTATTTAAACTAAACGACTCCTCGTATTAGTCAATTATCTAAACAATAAGTTGTTATATGTTGTCAACAAGGCAAAATATAATGAGCTGTTATTTTCTATTATATTGGTTAGATGTAACATCAATATTTACTTCCATAAAAGCAGAGGCAAAACCCACAAATCCACAGTATTGGACAAGAAAACAGGTGCAAGTTTTAGAAAAAGTAGTCCAAGAAAATAAAAACAATTTTGCAGCGTGTATACACAATGGGAAACAAGTGACTCAACTAATTAATCTTCTTGTTAATATGTCATTTTCTTTAAAATCATTTCTTCCTTGCACATGTAACCACATGGACGACAGCTATAAGAGTTTTGACCAATATTGAGTAGACATATGTTTTTGTTCCTTTTGGTTGTTTTCATAAGAGGAAATTGATCTTTATATATATCAAGTAACTCTGTCGATCAGGATCGGAATAACTACAATTTGAAATTACGGTCTTTTATCTGTAGATCATTCTCGTAAAGATGAATGATGGAATTAAATAAGTACTAATTAGTTGTGCCTGGTGGATTGTGAATTGAGTGAACGGGTTTGATCAAGCTCCATCACAGACTATTTACATTTATGAGTGGGTTCTACTGAGTGGCTCTTATCCTAGCAAGGCTATCACTTATATCAGAGCTGAAAAGTTGATTGATAGAGGCTGGTTATTCTATTTAGCTTTTATTCGTGATATTATTGCTGATTCGTCTTTTATGAAATCTATTCTTGTTGTTCGTGAGTTTATGAATGTGTTTCCTATTGATCTTTTGAGAATTCCTGAAATTATTTAATATGTATATTTTTATTTGAACATATTTAATTTGTTAGTTGATACTTGGTGCTAACCATTATCAAACACACAATTAGGCATGGTTCATGATAATTAATAATATTGAGAAGCACCACCAAATATAATCTTATGCTATATATATTAATTAACTTTCACTAATTATTATAATGGTGAAGGACACTTTAAGCAACTACTTCCAAAACTTCAATATACTTGGGAAATTTCTTTTATTTCTAAATAATTGTCCTTTTAAGTACATGGACCATAATATACGTAGTTTCCCAAGGTACATTATATTGCCAAGGAAATTTCCTTTATTTACTTTTTAAATTTAGATTTCCTTTGTCTTTGTTCATCAATATATGGTAGTTTCCAAAGCTAAAAGGACTAGGGATTGGAGCATTCAAGGAAATTTCCTTTATTAAAATTTACATAATCCAATTATTGAGAAAATCGCTTATAGTGTCGAAGGCAGAATTTTTACGTATTATACATATTTCTATATAATATTTTTTAATTTTACATATACAATATAATCTTAGTCTAAACTTGCCCCTTTAGATTTGCCTCCTAAGTTTAAAAGTAACTTTTATTCACTACACCATAAATTACTTTAGAAGGAGATATTTGTTTGATATTTACAAACTTAAATATTTGAGAAATGTTCGTATATAGTCATTCAAAAATATATTAATTATGCTCCATAGTTATAGTCTGAATAATTACATTTCGTAAATATAGTTATAGCAACATTTGTATAACTCACGCGACATTTGTACGTTTGTATAATTTGCTATATAATTTGCAGTTTTTGTGTAGCATTTATACATTTTGCTATACAATTCGTGCACAATGTTTGTATAATTCGCTATACAATTTTATTTACATATTGTATAATCATGCACAACGTTAGTATAAATCGAGCGAATTATACAAAATTCAAATATTAATTACAGTTAGATATTGCCGCAAGCGATAATTAATTCAAACTATAGCTATGTTAGTTAATTAACTGGTATATATTTGCTTATTCGCGTAATTTTTCCTAAATAATATTTACTTATAATATAATACTTGATGTACGATCCTCCAAGAAAATGGGTGGTATATTGCCACAAAAGAAAGTGGATAATTATCACACTACGTACTATATTCTGTAGGCCACAAAAAAATTTCAAAATTAAATAATGATCTAACGAAAGATAAGGGTCTTAATTAATTAATTTAATTGATTAGTATTCTCAAAGATTAAGCCACACTACTGATAAATGTGACACTTTTCTTTGCTTTTGTTTTAAGTTATATACAATCTTTAATGGGGTTATAATACTTTTTTTTTTTAAGTTAAAGATTGAAATAATAAGTTATTCCAATATAGGATATTTCTTGAACGAGAATATATATAAAAAATCATTACTTTACATGGAATATTTAGAAAAATTAGACAACAATTAGACACGTTTGTGAAAAAATTAAACAAGAAAAATTAGCTAGAAATACCCTTTGCACTTGGAAATATTCTTTAACTAAGAAATTGTATAGTAGTATATATTCAAGGGCAAAAGAATTCATAATTTTTTTGATCTAATAGAAGTTGTCGATTTAATTAATTTATTATTAATTAATTAAGAAAAAAGATAAGTTTTTTTGTTGGACACATATACCTTATTCATAATTATTTCTTTAAGGAAACATCATCTCTGGCTTCTTTTTTTTTCCATTAATTATTAGAATGACAGACAATTTAGAATAGAGAAATTCTTATATCCTACATGATCGCTCACTTTTGACAGTTATATAATTTCATAAAATGATCTAAAACTGAGTCAAATATGCTTATTAGAAGTCGATCATAGAGTGGTCGTTAGGAAAAAAAGAATAAAATAAATTCATTACTAATTAATGACAAAATAAATAATGTCATTATGTCAATGCCTCTCCAAGACTTGTTATTTTCTATATATTAGTTGTGACGCAATTTACTTTCAGGGAAAAAAAACCAACATTGGTCAAGAAACACGGGCTATTGCTCTAATTATCTGCAGCATTTTTTTTAGGAAAATAGTATTCAAAATTAGTCATTTTTCAATTTGCATATACAATAGGAAACAAATGACTAAGTCATTTTCTCAAATTATCTGTCATGCTTCAATTCCATCAATCTCGGATGGAGCCAAAGATTGACTATTTTTTGGCTTTGGAGTATGATGGAATAAAGCAAAATGGC
>JAPFFP010000103.1:20742114-20804857 GCA_026153255.1 Solanum medicagineum | reverse complement strand
CATCTGGAAACAACCGCTTTATGTTTTTAAACATAGGGGTTAGGTTGCGTACATCCGACCCCCCCTCACCCCGCAATGAGCGGGAGCCTTTCGAGGCACTGGGGTATGTTGTTGTTGTTGTTGTTGTAGTATCTGTCATGCTTCAATTATATACACCTCTTAAAAAAATATTAACTAGGAGAAGATTGTGATTATCTTATCCACTTTGTTAAATATTTATTCGACAAAAAAAAATTAATTTGTTTTTAAATTATTAAAATAATAAATATTTTAATTTTTTTTAATAATTTTGATGAATACATGCTAATATGTCATTTTCTCTAAATTTTAACGTTATTATGAGCCTTTGACCCTAACTTGGACCCCTCCAAAGTAATGTCTTCGTCCATTAATCATCACAATATTATTTTTAATTAGAGATTTTGAATTTTAAAAATAAAATTACTATATTTATTTTTTAAGTAGATTTTCTGAATCAGGATTAATCAGATTTCAAAACGAAAAACATGAGAAAAAGTCTTTATCCTCAATTAACCACCCTTTCACTTCCATATATACCGAATTGGATTCTTCAATATTTTGTTGACTCTTGTGATGTTGCAATGTAAGTGGCACGATGTTCTTGTTCAAGCAATTTACAACGCTATTTATTTTTATTTTTTGTGTTGGCATATTAATAATTTAATATAACTCTTTAAAAATATATTGAAATAGACAATATTAGGGATATGCGGACTTTTGAATTTCCTTTTAAAGTTCTAACTTTTATATAACAATATTTACATTATAAAGCTACTTAAATAATCTACTTAATTGCAAAAATTATTATGATAAAATGAAACTACCATGTCATAAACTACTTATGGCAATTAAAATTACATTGATAGCAAAAATAAAAAAAAGGGTGGCTATAATATATATATATATATATATATATATATCTTTATTTTGAACCTTTTTTTTAAATAGAAAATCAAAGTATAATAAAGTACAATATATATTTGTGTCTAATTAATGTGCATTATCCTTTACTACCAAACATTATCAAACGCACAATAAGCCAAAGCTCATGATAATGAGAAGCACTACCAAATAAATTAAATAATAAAACTAATTTTATTTGAAATATTATATTTGTCGAATATCCTAATGTTGGATGCCATGTTTAAAGTTTGATCTATTATTCGATTGGCTAAATGTTCAATTAATGCCTCCAAATATATTAAGCCTTTTAATTTTAATTTTAATTTTAATTGTCCTCTCAGACTTTTTAAAAATGTATTATATTCTTGTTTCTGGCTTTATCACAAGGCCAAAAGTTCATCATTTAATATAAATTGTCAACTTGCTAAGTTACACAAAAGGTCTTTTTTGTATTTTGATACTTCCTAACCAATAAGGAGAGCATACATCATGGTTTCCTTTTATTATTTTTAAGAAAGGGAAAATTACGCGGATAATCAAACATATACTGATTAATTAGCTAACATAATTATAGGTTGAATTAATTACGACTTGTCATTAACATATAACATTAATTACAATTTGGATTTCTATAATTTGCATGCTTGTATATTACGTTTTGAGTTGGTATAATTCGCACGTTTGTATAATCTGATTTTATATAATATAATTTGCATAATTCAAATATTTGTGTTTGTATAAATTCATTATTTCGAATTTATATAAAAAATAGCTCAATTACACAAACACACCTACGAATTATACAACACCTAAACTGTATCAATTAAACAGACACTGTGTGAGAATTGTCGAGTGAAATATACAAAAACTGCAGATTGTATAGGGACTTATACAAACGTTGCATGAATTGTATAGTGAAATATACAAAAATTACTATATCTATAATTATGAGATGTAATTACCTAATCGTATCTATTTCGACCTATTAAATTTCATAAATAAGCTATTTATGAGAATTCCTCTTTTAAGAAAACATCATGTTTCTAAGAAAGAAAAAAACGTTGCATCCCATTTTCAATGATTTTTTTTATTGGTCTTAATTCTCATGAGTACTACAATTTAAGGGTTAAAAGATTAATAATGCCGGCTATATATGGCTATGCAAGCAACATTTATTTTGTTTATATCATAGTCACTCCTACCTAACTCGTGAGGGATACTACTAATTCTTTTAATAGTTTTACGATTTTGAAAGCCCCTTAAAAAGAAGATTTCAATAATGTTTAGTAGAGGCAAGAGCAAAAGAAGTTTTTAGGACCTTATTTATAGAAGAACTGAATGTTATTAACGTTTTAAAAGTTGAATCGCCTTAGAATTAACTTCAAACATGTGATTCTGAAGTTTCTTAGTTTAAACCTCATATCTGAAATTGAATTGAGTTTGAGTTTAGACATGAGGTTTGATGTTAACCTTGCGAGAACCTAACTCCAAAGGTTTAGAAGCTCAAATTGCTCTCAGTTTGAAGTTTATATTATGTAAGAGAAGAAGAAAGCTCCCTTAAGATTATACTAACATCTTCTAAGTAAAATTCAAAAGCATGGAAATCAAAAACACATAAACGCATCTCTTTAGGTAAACCATACAAAAGACAACATGAAGTTGTAAAAACTGGCTAAATTTTAAATAGTACTAGATAAAGTTGATCACGTTTTAAATAATGTTGACATGGTGTCTTTCCTACCATATTATTAAGGGCCCAACATGAGGGAAGGGCTTGGGTATGGCAACAAATTAAACTATTTTTCCTTGTGTGAGATATAGGAAAGTAATTAATGGAGTCTAAATCAATTTTCATAAAAGGGTTATAATATTAGTCTTTTGAATTTTCATTTGGTGTTCGATATTTATATTGGAGCCGACTAGATTTTGAATCGTGCCTGGAAGTCTCACATGAGGAACTCGAATTCTGTTTAAGGGGGAGTCGCTTCATTTATATGAAGCTTGAGGTATTATATTTGAAGATTTGGTTTTCACTTTTATGAGCTCAAAAATGAGATTTTATCTTTACTTACACTCATAGACTATAAAAGTTTTCACCGCTAACGTTGTAATAAAGTCATTTATCCGTTTTAATGATTCATTGATAGAATTCTCTTATAAAATTAAGAAATTAACTATTTAGTACTACAACAACAACATACCCAGTGTAATCCCACAAGTGGGGTCTGGGAGGGTAAAATGTACGCAGACCTTACCACTACCACAAAAGTAGAGAGGCTGAAATCAACTATTTAGTAATATTTTAATTTACAAAGCGCGGATTAGTTCACTAGTGATAAAGGACATGATGCAAAATCTACAACAAATATGCCTCGATCCCAAACACAATGAATTAATACTCACAAATCATGTTTCCAACTAGTAGATATCATATGTATGGATCTTTCTCTTACATTGCCCCCTCTTTAGCTAAGTCTGCATTGATTCCGAGAAATTATAGGTCTTTGGAGCCTTCATTCAAATATGACTTTAGGTCTACCTCGTCTCTTTTAACACCTTCACTTGCCATACTTTCACAATTATGGACTGATGCATCTGTAGGTCGACATAAGACATGATTGAACCATCTCAAGCTATCTCCTCTCATTTTATCATCAAGGCGTGCTACTTGTGTCTCTTTGGATATCTGATTAACTGAAAAACAAAAACATGCTACTTGCACATTCTGGCAAAGAGATGAAACAAGGAGTTGGTATTTTCCAGTAAAAACATACCTTGAGCTCAACATCTTGGTGCTGTTTTCTTGTAAAGCATATCATGGAGTCTACTTTGCACCACTCTTAGACAAGGGCACATATCATTAGACATTAAGAAAATCAACAATAAAGCCTCCCTGAAAAGAGAAGAATAATCAACAGGATGCCTGAAATCTCAGGGGTATACAGTTTGTTACATCTCAAACAAAACGAAATATTATTCACACCACACGCATCAAGGTACTTACCATGATGTTTGAATTTCCGAAGCTCCTTCTGATGCAACACATGTAACGACAGCAGAAGAGTCTCAAGGAACTTGAATACATCACAAGCTTCCCTGGAAGCTGCAT
The DNA here is from genome assembly GCA_026153255.1 of Solanum medicagineum. Lineage (NCBI taxonomy): Eukaryota > Viridiplantae > Streptophyta > Magnoliopsida > Solanales > Solanaceae > Solanum > Solanum medicagineum. Next base: position 20,800,824 of record JAPFFP010000103.1, on the reverse strand, counting down.
TGTATGCATTCTAAGTAAGCCCCCCAGAGTATCAAAGCAGCACAGACAACTGTATTTCAAAAGAAGAAAATGGTAGTAAGATGTTTAATTCATGCCCAAAGAATTTGAATTCTAAGACATGGAGTACCTGTTAAAGGTTTGCGTAAAATGTCAAAGATATTCTGGTGGATTAACTTAAAAGACGTTGTAAGGCATTGATCTTGCAGTGGCTTTCTCTATAGCTAGCAAGTTAAGCTAAAATGGTTAAAAGCCTGCTTATACAGCTCAGTTCTATTACCTCTAGCGGAAAAAATCTCTCTAGCAGGAAAATGAAAGGTAACTTCAACGAAATCAAACTGTAAAATTGAAGTCCTTGCCTTATATCTACTCCTGTTAAAACTGAAACTCCCAGCACAGAAGCAACACTTGATAAACACTATCCGTTACTAGTTAAAATTAACCGCAAAACACAGTATATTGGTTCTTGTGCGAGTACAACAATAACATATACCCAGTGAAAACCCATAAGTGGGATCTGGGAAGAATAAAATATACGCAGACCTTACTACTACCTCGTGGAGTTAGAGAGGTTGTTTCCGAAAGATCCTCGGCAGTAAATCCAGGTATAAAAAAGGAGACAGTGAATAAAATATAGCAAGTAACACGTAAGTAGTGCTATGTCTACCAGAAAGAAGCAAAAGAACAATAAATTAGTGCGGTAATTGAAAGACACTAAACAACATACTAAACAATAATAATACCAGTAGTACAAGACTAACACCAACTAGACCAGCGTATTTCCTTTGTTACTCACACCTTGATCTACAATTTGTTATTTGATTTACTTTAATGGACTGATTTTTCAGGACATCGTTGTTCCTCCTCCTAGAAAACACACTCAAATATTGGAATAGGCTTTCACGAAATTTCAGGCCTCCGTTAACAGTTGTAAGTTCTACCTCTTTGTTTTATGCTCATGTATAACGACAACTTACATCTGTTCCCACAGTAAAGATCCACAGCCCCTGAAAGATCCAATACTCTTTAAATTAACAGTTGAATTGATGGAAATGTTGCACCTTGCAATTCATCAGTTACATAAGTTGCACCTTGCCCCTGAAAGATCTAATGCTCTATAAACTAATAGTTCGGAAAAAAAAGGACAACATCTGTGATACCTATAAGATCAGATGACCAACAGTGGTCACTGGTCAGCGTCATGCGATTCTTAAAATACCTTCCTCAATATGTTAATAAAAGTAATTGGAGCGATAATACCAGTGGCAAAATGATAATAAACCAAAAAGCCAACTGTACTACTGCATTGTGCTATTCAGTAAAATCATGGTGGGAATCTCTCCATCTGTTAGTATACAAAAGATGTCTCTAACTATAATCACACAAAGATACCTGCAATTTATGCTGCTATCATATTGTGAACTAGTTCTTTCAAGTCCTTTAAACTGCAACCTGGCACTCTTAGTCTTTCCATCCCTCTCTTCTTCATCCTCTCCTTTATTTGAGCTAACTTCATCCCAACGACCGGCCGCAGCATAGATGTTGATCAGCAATAAATAATACCAAAAGTTCTCGCCTCTCGTGGTCTTGTTTAATTAACTTGCAATTTGTGCTCTTACCATTACATCCTCTCTAAAACGAGCTAAGCCAAGCAATTCAGACCAAAACGAGGATGTCAGTGGCAAATTGCTCTCTATCTGAATGATCTTTAGTATATTTACTGCCTCTTGCATTAGACCAACATATGCCAGAAGACTAGCCATCCAGCAATAATATGCGAAATTGGGTTTTACACCAAAGAAATCAATCATATCGCTGAAGTATGTTCTTGCTTCCGTTACCAGTCCCTCACGGGCACAAGCACATAAGACACCAACAGAAGTGATTTCATCGGGAAACATACGATCCCCTTCACATTGCTTCATGTTCTTAACACGATTTACTACTGTATCTTCTAAGCTACTACTCATCAACTCTGCATACAGATTAAGCTTATCTGTTGGGTTCCCATGAATGCAATACGCCAAAATCATTGCATTCTAGCATACTATATTCTTGACCGACCTCTATCAAAAATTAGACGAGCAATTTCTGCTCTTCCGTATCTACTATACGTATGCATCAAAGTCATACTGATAATTGAATTCAAATATTTATATACCTTAATAAGAGACCCATGAAAAGATTTTCCTTCATTCATTCGAGCTGAACGAGCACAAGCAGTAAGAACAATGACTAAACTTGCATCATTACCATTCAATTCCCGCTGTGTCATTTCTCGGAACAACTTGAGGCATTTCCCAGGGTTATGAGAATTCAGATACCCAGTCATCACAACATTCCACCCGCCTAAATTCCTCTGAGACATTTCATCAAACAACTGATGTACAACAGCTACTTCACCCATTTCAAGAAACAACATCCCTCTCAGTCATTTCATCCAACACCTGCCTAGAAGACTAATAATAAGATTGTCATATTTCCCCTCTATAATTTTAAATAATACTAGTAATGATATTGCCATAAAATATATTATTGTGCAAAAATAATGTTTGTCAACCAAGTTTATTTGTAATTATAAGCTTATTAATCTAGTCCAAATTGATACATGCCAATTTTATTTCGCCAAATTGAAAAGGCTATGATCTCTTTGTTGGAAAAGAAATTAAGTAAATTTTGTTTTCTTTTTTATTAATATACTAGTTTCTCAAGAATAGATGTTATTTTTTTTATTAATAGTAATTAATAAAAATGACATAATAAAATTAAGTAAAGACTTTAATAGCCATCACAAAATTAAGTAGACATATTATTGTAATTTCATAGTTGAAGTAAATAAAAAAAAAGTAATTTCATAGTTAAAATTGATGAAGAAATAATTAAATAAGAGTTAATAAAAATGACATAAAAATATTAGCGTTGTTGAGGCATGTAGTCACGGGTCACCTGTCTGCTTCAAGTAACTGCAGCAGGCAGCTGAAATACTAACTCTAAATAACAATTTAAATAGTAACTAATAGAAATGACATAGTAAATTTAAGTAGACACTTTAATAGACATCACAAAATTAAGGAGACACATTATTGTAATTTTATAGTTGAAGTTGATGAAGAAATAATTAAATAATAGTTAACAAAAATGACGTAAAAATATTGACATTGTTGAGGTTCGATCTTAAAACGTTGGATTTTAAGAAGTTAGGCTTGAACCACCAAGCCAAGCAGCTCAATAGTCTCATGCTTGTAGGTACGATGACCCTAAGCTGCTCAAGTTAGCGGCTTATTATATAAGAAGATATCCTCAATATTTTAATATCAGTTCATACATGTTTCTAAAAGTTATAAAAGGGATCATCTATTCTACTTATTTTAACTAGAGAGAAACATTAAAAACACCCCTAAATTTGACATTAATTATTATTTTTGGCTTTTTGATAATCTTAAGAATACGCCTGTATTTGACAAACGAAATTTTAAATGTATCAATCCTGCAGCATGAGTAAAATACACCTCTAAATTCTTGCAAAGTTAAAGGAATATTTCTAAACACTTGTATTAGATCGTGAGTGTATTTTAGTTTATTTAGATATGTAAAGAAATGCTTTTATGACTGTAATAATTCGAAAATGAAATCAATAAGTTACGCCAAATTCACATATATTTTTAAGGGAAAAGCTTGTACCCATTTAAATCAAACTATTTACATTCATATACCATTTTACATTTTGTACCCTCATACTATTAAAATTTTGCCCTCTAATATTAAAATTCGCATGTTGATGTCATGTTAACCTCAGCACCTGCTTGTATGATATACCAATAGGGTATACATATACCAACAGGGTATACATATACTAACAGGGTATCACAGATGATTAAGCTCAATTCTATATGATACCGATATGGTATAAATATACCAAACAGAGTATATAACGAATATATTTTCTACTAATTTAGAGTGTAATAATTCTTTTTATTAATTTCTTTTAAAAAGAAATTCCATATATCAATTGAGTATCTATATACCGCCAAAGTATCACAAAGGACTAAGTTTATTCTAAATGATACCGTTATGGTTTATATATACTGCTAGAGTAAATTTCACAGTATATTGCTAACGTCAGCACGCGAAATAAAAAGGGGTAAGTAGATAGAAAGGTAAATAAATTGAGTAATGGGTCCGTTAACGATAAATAATTTAGATTAAATCTATCAATGGTAAATAATTTTAAATTATATCTAACTTGTGTATTTTTTCCTATTTTTAACTCTTTTAATTAATATGGCCCGCCAAAACTCACCGTATCAATATTTCTTCTTTCGCCAATATTCAAAATCATTAACGCCTTCCATCAATACCAACACAAACCTTTTACCATTTTCGTTTCTTAAAAACAGTTAACAAACATTTTCATTTTAATTTTAAAAACATAATATACTGATTAATTTTATTACATTAACACTAATTTTAAAATATATATGGAGGAAACCTTTTTTAAGGGAGAAATTTGGCCATTATGGGACCACAAAAAGTTGACTAACAGGAAAAAAAAAGAATTAAACATGTAAAAATAAGGCCTCTATTTCAGGGGGAGAAATTTTGTATTCAATAATTAGCTTTTAGATAATAAAAATATTTTCTTTCAAAATTGTCAGGCATTTGTTTAATAATATTTTCTGGTGAGTGGATGTAAAATATTTTTTTAAAAAATGTTTTTGTACATTTACAGGTGTAATGGCCCATATTTTAATTTCTTGTCCTTTTTCGTATATATTAATTTATTATTATTATTTTGATTATTGAACCTGGCTTGAAGTTTCTGCAAATTCCACATCATGGTTGCAAGTGGAAGAAAATATATAAATACAAAATTATTCTGATAACTTTGATTATAACCCACTACTTTTTTTTTAAGAAAGAAATTATTAATTAAACACTTAATTATTACTTTGATTACCACTTGGCAATTTGGCATCCTTGTGCTTCCACTATAAATATATAAATTATAATAATAGTAATATTTTACACCATAAATTTAAAAATGACTGTTTCTTAATTATTATTATTTTACCACTCCAACAACTCCCACAATATATTTATTCATAAAATATGACGAAAATGATGGAATTATAAGTCTCTGATATATTGTAGTTTAGATCTCTCATTAGACATGAATGTGTTCTTAAGCTATTTAGTCCGTCTTAAATTATTTATCATATTTTCTTTTATATATTTTAAAAAAATATTTTAATTAAAAAATTTTAATTTATTTTATTTTTGATTGTTGTTATTGTCTGTCATTTATTTTGTACTTTTATTGTCTTTATAAATTTTCATTTGTTGAAACTCTGGTCGTTTCATATCTAGTATTTTTTGCTTTCGAGGATGATTCTTTTTGAGAGGAAGGTCTTTCGGAAACAATCTCTCTATCTCTATGAAGTAATGGTAAGATCTGTGTATATTTTACTTTCCCTAAACTCTACCAATGAAATTTCACTTAATTGATTATCATTGTTGTTTGTTTATTATATCTTAAGATATAATCTAACTTTAAATATTACTATGTTTATTTATCAGTGTTGATGTGTTTATGGTATTCAAAAACAATTACTGGTGTACTAATTATAAAATGAGAAAAAGTAAATCGATACACAAAATATAATTTAAGGTATCTATTTTTAAAAAAATCACGATAAATATATTTGCAATGGAGAAAGCATGTCTTTTTTTATATATGATTATACAGGAGGTAAATTAAAAATGTTTTCTTTTTAAACAATGGGAATAAACTATTTTCATTTTTAAACACTGCCAAACATGAAATTATATTTTCCCCCAAGTTATTAATACTATTTATTAGTACTAATTGTTGGATGGTTACATGATACCTATTAATTAATTACATTAATTAATACTAATATAGAACAATTAAGCTACAATGAATTTATGTCCAGTTCCATAATTTACTTACCATCCGGAAATATGTGATTAAACAACACCAACATATTCTCTATAGTCTTTTAAGTACAATATGAGAAATTGATCTATACATACTTTTGTATTGGAAAGAAATATTAAAAAATACCTGAAAGTTACGTAAATTATTAGTTTTATCTCTAAATTATTGACAGTTTTAAAAATATTATTTTATTTTACTAACTGAACTTAAACATATATATCCGATCTACCCTGATCTGTCACATGGCATAGCAAGTGGTCTCAAATTCTTGTACAAGCATGAGAATCTTAATGAAAAGTTGAGAGAATGGTTGAAAACATATCTAAACTTGGCGAGAATTTACGGGTGTATTTTATGTATGTCACAAGATCGAGAGTATATTTAAGTTCAGTTAGTTAAGCATAAGGATAGTTTTAAGAATGTCAATAGTTCAGAGACGAAACTGATAATTTGTATCAAATTTAAATGCGCTTTCAATTAAGTAAATTATATATTAAAATTAAATATGACAAAGATATCAAGCAATAAAGAAGACATGCTAAACACAAAAGGAGAAAAGAACTATAGCAGCAACAGATAATACAATAATAAAAGTAAAATAAATCAAACAAAACTCAATTACTTATTAACTCTTTATCATAATCATGGATATATGCCCATTGGATAGAAGGAAAAAAGGTTTTATTAAGCAAACAATTTATTTATTATTATTATTTTTGTTATAAGCTAAGGAGAATTGCTTTGCTTAAAAGTCATATCCATTGGGTGATAATGCTAAACACTAATTTTTCACTTTAAAGATATGCCCATAGTACTGTACTCCTAACTTCATTGTAAAGAATTCTATAAGAGGAAAAATAAAATAAGCATGAAAAAATATAAGAAAAGTGAAAAAATAAATTTATTCATCTTATTTTATATGACATTGTGGAGTATAATTTAGATGTCAAATATTTTTTTCAATTATAATTTCTAAAAATATAATTTATCACAGTTTTAACAAAATTAGTAAAAAGATGTTCTTTTAAAAATCAAACAATAAAGTAAAGGCAAATTACGTTGTCTCTTATTTTATTTTTCCTTTTTTCATTTTCGTACTATTTTGTCTATATTTATTAATCACTGATAAGATTGATAATAACAAATACAGATGTACTCAATGTTTATGTCACATATATTTTAAAATTATATACTTTTATTTATTATTTTCTGCAAAAAAAAAAAAAAAAAGTAATGGTTGTCTTCATGCTTTGTAACCTAATTTCACTTTTTCCAACCACAATTTTTTTATTTTTTATTTTTTTGAATTTTCTTTTCCCAAACCGGATTCCAAATCATTTTCTTAAACAAAATACATAATTTTCCATCCTCACTATATTTAATTATTCGATGAAATATTAATTAATTAACTTTTTCATCATTATTATTTTCCTTTAATTACGATTCGGACATACTGAGGAAAGTTAGCAAACCCAAAATTAGTTTTTATTTTATTTAACTTATCAAAAACTCCATATTTCTTATTTTCTCAAGAATCTCATTAGCTTAAAAATTCAATCTTTTCCCCAAATTTCAGTCTTTAATTCTGAAAACAATCTTAAAATTTTCAGTAAAAAATTCTGATCATTTCCCATCTTCATTCTGCTTTACTTTCTTGTTTTCTTCTTTGCTCTGTTTTTCTGCTAAGCTCTGTAAGACTGCAAAAATTAGCACTAATTACGCTTAAAAGAATTTCTGAGGTTCTTTATTAAGAAATTTATGGGGTTTTGAAGAAAAGAAGAGGGAATTTTTCTGTTTTTTTTTCTTTTTTTTTGGTTATGGAGGGGAGTAACAGTGGAGTTACAGTGGTGGGATCAGATGCTCCATCAGATTACCATGTGGCAGCAAGGACAACTGAGAATCCGACAACACAAACAGTGACATCCCAGGCTGTTGTTGTTTCAACAACGCCGGCAACAGCCGGCGCCGGCGCTGGCGCCGGATTATCAGCTCTGACTGTGAAGAAGAAGAGAGGAAGACCAAGAAAGTATGCACCAGATGGGTCTATAAATGTTCTTTCTCCAAAGCCAATTTCATCATCTGCACCGTCGCCGGTGATTGATTTTTCGTCGTCGGAGAAAAGGGGGAAAATCCGGCCAGTTGGGTTGGTTAGTAAAACCCATCATCAACTTAAAGTTGATTTAGAGTCTCCAGGTAAAGATAACAACTTTGTGGAAGTTCAAAGTTCTATAATCTTTTTTCACATGCAAGTTGATTAATTAAATGTCTTGTTCTATAGATCTGTTTGCTTAGTTGAGTTAATTACTTTTTATGTTTGGATATTAAGCCTGTAAATGAAGTGAGATGACAATAGTGAGAGAACAGCTCACGAGAGCAGTGGTGTAGCCAGAATTTTCTCTTTAACGGACTTCAAAATATGAAAATCAAACACTCGAGGACGTGACAATGGTTTATCATCGGTCATATATCCATAAAGATAATGATTTTAACCATATAAAAAGTGTAATTATGCAAGTTTATTCGAGTCTTGAACTGGTGGGAGGTAACATGTATCTAATGAAATAGTTGGGATGTGCGCAAATGAAAGAAAAGTGTGATTTTGTGAAGTTATGGAGAATAATGTTGGGTATATGTAGAGGTGGGGTCTATTGTGAATAAGATGCTTTTAGTATGATCTTTGATGCCAATGGGCAGTTCTGAGTGTGAGGTGGTGCTTTTTGGTTGGTCTGGAATGGAAGAATCTTATAAAACTTGTATATATGTCATCATTGTGGGACTTTTTACGAGAGTAGTTTGACTGAGGAAATTGTTTTCCTGGATTTCAAGTTATAATCTACTGCTTAATAAGGAAATACAACAACATAGCCACTGGAATTTCACAAGTGGGGTCTGGGAGGGTAGAATGTACACAGATCTTATCACTACCTCATGGAGGTAGAGAGGTTGTTTTCGGGGAACCCTCGTGCTTAATAAGGAAATGGTAGTGTGAATTTGGATTCTTAAGACCTGCTGCTACTGTAGGAATATTAGGAAAGGAGTTATGTTAATAGCATCTTTGACCTTACCTAATTGTTGAGCTACTTTTATTCCCAATGATGACACTGTTTTCTGTTATATTTTGTTCTTTGGGTCTGGCTGTATATGTGCATTGAAGTGGTTTGTCCCTCATTTTACTCTGGGGATGCCACGGGAGAGAAAACAACATTTTGAAACAATCTTCTCTTCAACACCTCGGGGTGATCATACCCGAGGTTTCGTTGAGGTGTGTCCTTATGAGCTTCACAACACAATTAACTGAGGATTGTCTACTTCATGTTTTCCTTTTTCTTTTGGAGGAGCTTGGGCTTTGGAGAAACTTTTTACTTTTGTGAAACGAGAAATTTTATTGAGGGGTGTCAAAATATAAAAAACTAGACACACGGAAAAAATAAGGGGAATCAATATACACTCCCTTCGTCCCTCCGTCCATCTTTACTTGTCCAATATATTATTTTGGAATATCCAACAATACTTGTTCATTTTATGAAATCAAGAGAGAATTTTACACTTTGTTCCTAATTAACCCTTATAATTAATTATACTCATTTTCCTATTTTATTTTTCAAGACATAATATTTATTATATTCAAAGGGTGATTGGTAAAATCTTCCCTATCATTTACTACTTAAACCATGTTCCAAGTCAATAAGGGACAAGTAAAGATCGACGGAGGGAGTAGTATTTATACATAAAGCTAACATTTTAGCCTAGCTAAACAGTATAGTTTTCCGATGAAGGGGTGTCAATTGAGCAGTGCTTTTGTTGTCTTTTCTAATAATCATTAGTTATTTGTGACTTGTCAAACAACATGTCATTAAAAATCCAAAACCACTTTTGTTTACCCACTGTACATAAAATATGTTTTGTAGTTGCATGGTTTATGTTAAGGTTCATGTCAAATTTTACTAATACTTTGATTTTCTATCTGTAGGTGAATGGGTTTCATGCTCTGTTGGTGCTAATTTTACGCCTCATATTATTACTGTAAATACGGGAGAGGTGAATCTTAGCTTTACATATGGAAGTTTCGTTTTACAATGATGCAAACATTTTACAATTACAACAGCTACAACACAGTGAAATTTCACGAAGTGGATATCTTGAGTGTAGTAAATTTCATAAATTGGCAGTATATTTTCTTGGCAAACATAAGCATGTTTAAATGACTGTTTCATATTGTGCATTGCTAATTGCTTTTCCAATCTTCGTTTAGGATGTCACCATGAAGGTTATATCATTCTCTCAACAAGGGCCTCGAGCTATATGCATTCTTTCAGCAAATGGTGTAGTTTCAAGTGTTACCCTTCGTCAACCAGACTCCTCTGGTGGCACATTGACGTATGAGGTGCTGCATAGTTCTCTCTTACTCTTGTTGTTTGATGTCATATTTGAAGTGCTCTAAACTTTTGATCATTGCTTCTCTATTTATATTACTATTTCCTTCTGATAACTTTAGCTACTACCTATTGTTATAGTCAAATAGATGTCATACTCTTTGCTTTTTATCTAACCGAGAAGTAGAAAAAACTTTGGCATACACTTCCAAATTTACATGTGTCAGTGTTCCCTCAGATGTAACTAACCACTGCTTACAGTTAAGATGTAAACTCCTGATCAATGGAGGAGAAGTTAATATAGTGTAAATGAGTATAGTTTATTGCATTTCTTCATTTCTTAATCATTTTCCATCATCCTCAAAATTTTCCAGAAGAAAAAGGGTTGGAGATAAGAGAGTTGTCTTGTACCTTCATAATGGTGCGATCCCAGCCTCAAATAGGATAAGTTCATTAGTTTTCTCGAGTAGGGTTAACTCATAGGATTAAGTCCACCTATGTTTTTTAGTGTATTGAAAGATTGCAGCATTGTGACACATCTTTTGAACAAATAACGCCATCAACTGTTATCCAATTACTCTTCGAAGTTCTTTTTTTTGGTGAGGGGCACGGAATTAAATTTCTTGACCCGAATTATTTAGCAGTCTACGCTCTACTAGACTTTGAATGACTGGCTTGGTGATAAAAATCAGTCAGAATAGTCTATGCAGAAGACAGATCAAATGAATAATCAAACTAAGGCCTTCTATCTGATTTGTGCTTTTTTTCAAGTATGGTGCCTTGCAACTTAACTTTTTATAGGTTTGGATTCTTCCTGCCTCTGTACTGTTGGCACGTTTTTCTTGATTCATGTACAACTGTGGCATACCACCTTCTTGATACCCTTATGTTAGTGATTAGGAATGTCGATGAAACATGATTTCTTGATGGCACAAATTCGTGTTTTGACGTCAGAAGCTAAAGCCTTCAGTTGATGTTTTGCATTCTTTGTATGCATATATTGTTATCTATAGACATTCGTATATAACATTCCCCTTTCACTGTTCCTTTAGGGCCGGTTTGAGATACTGTCTTTGACCGGATCATTTATGCCATCAGAAACGGGAGGAATGAGAAACAGATCTGGTGGAATGAGTGTATCTCTAGTAAGCCCTGATGGACGTGTCGTTGGGGGTGGAGTAGCCGGTCTATTAGTAGCTGCCAGTCCAGTGCAGGTACCGCATCTGCCTAAACATAGCAGGCTTGTTTATTCATGAACTTGCACTTATTTCTTGGAGTTACAACCAATTATTAGTCGTTCGAATGATGACATTATGTCTTTCATCGTTGTTACTGTTGAGCAGATTGTTATAGGCAGCTTTCTTGCTGGAGATCAACATGAGCAGAGAACCAAGAAAAACAAACCGGATCCCATTATTGCTGCTGTTCCTCTACCTGAGACGCAAGACCCTTATCAATCCTCAGTAAAACAAACGACGCCAACTTCCTCTTCTTTCCGCGTAGAAAATTGGTCAGCTTCTGATTCTAGGAACAAGCCTGCTGAGATAAATGTATCTCTTCCAGCGTAGAGTGAAATTTGAATGTGGTTTACTAGACCTTAAGGACTACGCGTCTTTAACGAAGTTCCTGTTGATCTTTCTCACCTCCTATTTGATGTTTGTTTGAGGTCTGTGCAGTAATCCAAACTAGTTTTCTAGATGAATTTTTAGATGTATGATGTTTCGTAATGCTTTGGTTACTAAGGTTACCGCGGTCTAGGTTTATGGATGGATTCCTAGAAATGAATCACATCTCAAGTGTTTTAAAGGGTTTATGTCTAGTTTTAACAGGCATATTCATCCTCTTAATTGAATGGCACATTTTGTACGTTGGACCATTTCATTGTGATTCAATTTAGAATTATCCAAATCTTGATCCAATTCGTCCATTTAAGAATTATTTTTTCTGCACTTAGCAAAGCAAGTTGATAAAAAAGTTACTCCCTTTGCGCTATTTTATTTTTAATTTATTTTAAAAAATAATTTTCTTTTTTTGATAATTTTTTACACAAAATCACAAAAATTAAACAACAATTAAGTACATTTGACATAAGTCTCTTCTTTTTCGGACCCTCACTTTATGAGATTTCAATTATGTTGTGTTGATATTTTATGGATAATTATATTTCATTTTATATGGTACTTTTTGACTTGGCATAATTTTTACGGAAAAATTGAAGATTTTTTATACTTGTGGTCTAAAATTATTCTTAGATATTTGTTTGACTGAGAATCAAGGTAAAAAATAAATTTTTAAGATAAATTATTTTCAATTTGAGTAATTTGACATCTTTTTGGAACGGATCGAAAAGAAAAGTGTCACGGGAAAGTAGGCAGTAGTACGTAGCCATCTGACTAAACTGCCAAATATAGGTATGTATAGTCAATTTATATTTTATGTATAGTCAAGCTATATTCAATTTTTGAGTATATTATAATGTATATTTAACGTATAGTTCGTACATAGATAATCTATATTGTATAGTCAATATATACATTTTGTATGACTTTTGGTAAGTTATATTTTATATTTATTGTAAATTAATTAATTTATTACACATATTTAAAAGTAGCCCTATTTTTATTTACTTTATTGAATTGTAAAATGAAAAGAAATTGACTAATGAATTGTTGACATCTTGCAAGATCCCTTTCGCCTCCATCCACAACAATCTTACCGGTCCACTTTAGGGTTCTGTTTCATTTTGTGTTTGAAATCTGATGTTTCAAAGAAATAATCGAAAATAGAGCTTGTTTGAGTGGATTTGTTTCCGAATCTGAAATCCATCAGATCCATTTAAACAGAAAGAAGATGATAGGAGAAGTGGAGAAGATGGTGACGGTAGGACTTGTTTGGGGAGCCACAAATGCGTTGATGCGAAAAGGGACAATCAAATGGGATGAAAACATCAAATCGTTACGACAACCAAACACAGAGCGACACCCGGTTAGGACAACTCTCAAGAATTGGTTCAAACTTGTTTTAATATGGCAATATTCATTGCCATTTCTTCTAAATTTGGCAGCATCAGCTACTTTTTTCGCCATTCTTAGCGATACACCAATTTCAGTAGCTGTTCCTGTTACTAATGCCACAACTTTTGCTGCTACTGCTGTTTTCGGATTGATTCTTGGTGAGGAAATTCGTGTTCGTCGTACTCTGTTTGGAACATTTCTTATTGTTCTTGGTGTTTGTATTTGTACTATGTAATTTTTGAGGATTAGTTGATCTTGTAATTGTCCAGATTCCAATATTGATGATTTTCTTCTTAATTTGGATTGATTTGAATTGAAATTTTAATTTGGATATGCAATTTTGATTTTTTGTCATACTTCCTCCCAAATATCTTACTAAATTAGAATAATTTTACTTTAAAATGCCAAAGTTGATATAAAATGAGACGGATAAATAGTATTTTTTTTTCTCATAAACATAAAAATTTTATAAGTTGTGAAAGCTATCAAAAATTTAATTGTTGTACAATTTTACCAAATCAAGCAAATAATATTATAAATAAGATATTGAAATATCATAATATGCTTTATTTATAAATCATATATTTTCATGTTCTTTCTATAAATAAAATGCTTGTGACTACTAGTTTTCAGATATACAGGAAAAAACAGTTTTGAAGTTTGGAATGAATAACTGACACACTGTATAACTAAATAATTTTTTTTTTGGGGTGGCGAGGGGAGGAGGAAACTAAATAATTTTTTGAAGAAAGTACGAGGAGTTGGACGGCAGCAATAAAAACAACATACCCAGTGAAATCCTACGAGTAAAACGAGTTGAGCACTAAATTAAAATCATTTGCAACGAAAAATAATACAAAAGATTAAAACTTCCAACTCTTTCACTTCAACAGCTCTGCAAATTTTTGAATGAGTAGATCAAAAGAGTTCAACATGCAGATTCAACAATTTTTTTAGCAGAACACTGCAACTCGTACAACTACTATCAGCCATTTTGTTTCTACGCATATAGACTTAACCAAGACCTGCATTGGCATCCCTCGGCCGAGCATCCCTCCGCGGAGCATCTGAGTCAAGACGGTTAGGATAAATTATACGGTCAATAAGACCGTATTCAACAGCTTCTGGAGCATCGAATCGCTTCACACGACTGAAATCCTTGTGAACCTACATGTGCCAGTTACCATGATCAATAGTTTCGATATGAAGAGATAAATTTTTACTGGATAAAATGAGCGTCTATTCAAACTCGACTTAAGGCTATGTTAGCTATTGCAGCTAATAGTTTTAGGCGGAAACTTATTTCGAATCATATTTTGAAAACAACATACCTTTTCAATAGGCTGGCCTGTCTTCTCAGACAACTCCTTGAAAAGGTAATCTCTAATTCTGAGAAGTTCATCTGCTTCATTACGGATATCGTCAGCCTGCCAAAAGATGAAAATATGCAGTCTTCAGAAACATGATAAAAAACGAAAATTTCCTTCCAAAACGTCATCGAGACAAGCGAACCTGTCCACGTGCAGCTCCAGCTGGAGATTCAAATGCAATCCTTGAAAGAGGCATTGAACATCGATTGCCCTTCACAATATAAATTTATCAAATTAACGTTACATTTGTAAGTTTGCCTTCCCACACAATCACATCACTGACAAAAGAAAATAACGAAAATAGAGAATCCTTCAGAACTTTTTCCCAAAGTGTTTGATGTGAATATGCCTCTATTATATCATTTTCAAAAATATGATATGATAATTAAATGTGTGTATATATAAGACATGATGAGATAATTAAATGCAAACAACTCAAAAAGCTACTCTAAGTAAGACATTGTAGATAAGCACAGGTTTTTTTTTTCCCCCCGCATTTCATCACTAGGAGAGAAGTACGGTACCTTTTCTCCAGCAGTAAGAAGAAAAGCAGCAAGATTGTAGGCAAAGCCCACACAGTGGGTGGCAACAGAACTATTCAGACTTTGCATTGTGTCGTAGATGGCCATTGTTGGAGTTAGCTGTCATTAGAAGTAACTTTAAGCAAATAACAAGAAGAAAGAAAGCGATCTAAGTGAGAGAAAAAGGAGGTGTTTCTAATAAAAAAAGAAACTTTGGCAAATAAATTTGGTAAGAACTCACATCACCACCAGGGCCATTGATAAACATGAAGAGCTTCTTGTTACTATCAAGACTGTCAAGGTACAGCATTGTTGCCAATATCTGGTTGCTAAATTCTTCATTTATTTCGTCTCCAATGAAAATAACACGTTCTCGGTACTGCATCCAGGAATTCAGTGATATAACTATAACTATAATATAATCAGTCAAATAAGAAATGAAGGTACTTTCGAACAACAAGTGATCAAGAGAACACTGTAAAGGGCTCTAGATCACAAGTCATCAAGCTTAGCTTCAATGGACCGAGAAGTCCAATTCAAATAGTGGTTCAACCAATGAATGTGCCGGCTACAACCACTAGTAAGAAGAGACTGGTCCTGCACCTCGACATTTCAATTTACTGCTAAAACTAATAAAATTATTTATCCAGATAGCAATACTCTGCTAGATTAACTAGAAACTCAAGACATGTTACTTACAAGAGCATCCGACAAATCAATCATCTCGAATCCGTCCGGTGTATTATACATGACCTGTGGTGTCCCAATGGGCATCATGGTAACTTGTGAACGTGTTGCTTTACCATCTCTAGGCCTGGCATTAGGAATTATGGGTCAGGTTACAAAGACAAGTAGCAGGCAATGAAACTTGAGAAAAGATATACAAACTTCTTGTTATATCCGCTAACTTGAGAAAAGCTCAACAAAGAGAAGATAGTTCTGTACAAGTAATCATTGAGTCATATCCGCTAACTTCTTGTTAGTAAATTCAGTATCCGGTCAAGTCATACATATTTATTCTTGTTCTCTGGGAACTCGGGCTTTCCAGTTTGTATGTTAGGCATTTCTGTTAGTAGTTTGACGAAAAGGATTGCGGCTCCAAGATGAACATGAACAGAACAACAGAGCTCATAAACAACAGAGCTCATACTTCACAAAAATCAACAGCTGGATAAAAAGATAAACTTTTTCCCTTTTTCAAAACCATTAAATTAAATTAGCCTACAGCATCTTCCTCTCCCATGGAAAATATCCTCGTCTGGGATGGCAAGGAACTAAAAGAAAAATATGCATAGATGTGAAAGGCAGAAGGAAGAAAGAAAAAAAGATATGCTATTTGGTGAAATTAATTTTCTGTATAGAAGCCCACTAATACAGTTCTAACTTCCAAGGCCAAAATAACAACAACAACAACATAACCAGTGTAATCCCACAAGTGGGATTTCGGAGGGCAAGTGGGATAGAGAGGTTACTTCC
Organism: Solanum medicagineum; assembly: GCA_026153255.1. Lineage (NCBI taxonomy): Eukaryota > Viridiplantae > Streptophyta > Magnoliopsida > Solanales > Solanaceae > Solanum > Solanum medicagineum. The sequence goes on along the minus strand of JAPFFP010000103.1, from coordinate 20,784,114 downwards.
AATAGTCCATCGGTTCAAAAGAAATGTTAACAAAGTAGGGTTGCAAAAATGAAATGACAAAAGAAATAGAAAGATAGAAGTCAATGAGGCAACAAAATGCGATGAAAAATAAGAGATTACGCGACTACTAAGTAACTCCCTACCTCTCCCACATAAAAAGCAGTAACACTTGCCACTTATTAGCCTTCTATCCTAATCCTTGACCTCCAAACCTTCCCATCTAGGGTCATTCGTTAAAGTTGTGTCATATCCTATCTAATCACTTTCTCCCCATTCTTTTTCAGCCTACCCCTGCCTCTCCTAAATTATGTTACCACCAACCTCTCACACCTCCTTGCTGGGACATCCGCGCACCTCTTCTTCACATACCTGAACTATCTCAATCTCGCGTCTCTCATCTTATCCGCCACAGAGGCCACTCCTACCTTACTCCAAATAACTTCATTCCTAATCATATCTCTGCTAGTATACCCACACATCCATCTAAACGTCCACATGTCAGCTACCTTCATCTTCGGATCAACCGAGGCCAAAATACTCACTCACAATTATAGATCTAAGAAGTCCATTCATCTCTACATTCAAATCATCCATAATTCTCACAGACATGTTAAAACTCACCGTCAATTCCTTCCATGTAGTTGGACATAGTGTAATAACAGCGAGTTCGTCTGGAACTTACTGCCTTTTGCTCCTACCATGTATATACACAAGGGAACAACCACTAGCATTGGTGACTATTGAGAAAATAAACCCACTCCTCTAAATGCTCGATTCTCCCCTACGGACCAAATATTATATTCTAACAAAACTAGGTTATATATACATAACAACACGTCATTACTCAAGACAACTACTTTTTGGGTGCAAACTTCACTCAATAATTAGAAGAAAATGATTACCTGGATTCAATACTTTTGCGAACACTGTTGAAAAATTCGACACTCGAACTAGATTTCGCAACCCCAAAAGAATCTGCCCAAAATTATCAAAAAGCAAACAGTTATCCAATTAAACAAGAGGAAAAAACAAGCACAAATCAATATAGATACTATGTAATAAAACTTACTTGGAGATTGAACTCTTAATCCGACATAAACTTTACTGGCTAATCTGAAAATAATGTAAAAAAGAAAAAACAACATTAATTTTGTGGGAACTAAGGAAACTGAATTGAGAAAAAGTGGGGAAATTGAACCTTAAAGACGTCTTAGGGATTTTAGGTGTCGAGTATAGATACGAAGAAGAAGTTGTCGGAAGAATAGCTGCCATTGATGCTTTGTTGAAGGAACAAAGGAGTGTGTGAAGTATGAAATTTGTTTTGTCAAGCACCTAGCAGTTTTTGGATAGGGAAGGGTAATCGCGTCGGGTTAAAACCGGATTAATATTTGACCCACCACTATAAACTTGAAATTTCTGTGTTCTCATACTATACATATGTGTTATTTAAATTGATACGTTTTTCAAATTGGCGTGGGCAGAGTAATACTTTTCTAATGTATTCATACACTTTAAAAGCCAAATAAGCACTTACACTCCTATAAAGTTGAATAAGTAAACACATATCTAACTGTGTGGTATAATACTCGTAGCACATTATGTAAGAATCAAACTGTCATATAAAACGGTATGCAGAACACATGTACTTGTTCAGCTTAGTTTCAGAGTGTAACCACTTTTCACTTTCAAATTGTGAAGAAATGCTCCAAACTTGTTTTTTGTATCTTGAAATTCAAACATGAGAACCCGAGCATCTTAAAAACACATTTTATTTACAGTCTGCAATGCAGGGGCAACTCTAGAAGATTAGTTATGGGAATTTTTTACCAAACTAACTCATTTTTAAAACTAATTCACCAAAATAATACGTTTTTAAAATATTTTACAAAACTAATATTAACGTATTTGTGAGTAGAGTAACGTTTTAGGCTAACCTACATACTCTTTCCCCCATTTCCATACCATCCTTTTGGCGCAGAGCATATTTTCAGATAGCACCATAAATAATTTATTATACAAAATTATAATTTATATTTTTATAAAACAATATTTTCATCACTTGAACGATGGATATTGCATTGGATTGTATAATTTTGTTAATGTAAAGGCAATTTTTCTGCTTAGGTATAAATTTTGTAACTGATACTGAAATTTGAGATCTATATCTATTGATTTAAAAAAAATTAAAAGTTACAAATTTCTTTACTCCTTTATTTTATATTTTTTATAAAATGTTTTAGTAAAGAATTATGCGAGACATTTGAGATCATTTTATGCTAGAATACTTTACTATTATTGATAGGATATTTATGGAGTAAGAGCATATAAATGTCAAATTAGGATCTACCTTGATCAAGCTAACGCGCATTTGAAGATAGTGGAAAGAGAGACAAGGGAAGATTGCTACTTTGGATGCAAACAAGATGACGTCTTAAAAAATTGTTTATAACGTGACTATTCTCTGAATTGTAAAATACAATTATATATAAATTGAAATTATTTTGAAATCTCAAAAATAAATATGTGGCTACATTAATAATGGAATTCTTGAAATCTTTTTTAGCTACATTATTAAAATAATGCTTGTGGTAATATTTTTCAATTTAATTAGCAGCAGTGAATTTTTGTAATTATGGCTTAATTTATATATAATTATAAAAATTGTGGCATTATATTCATTTTTCATTTCAAATTTAAAAAATATTAGCAACAATTTATGTATTTCATAGCAAAAAGAATGAATTCCTAGCTATGTGATAAAACATTTGTAGCAAATATTTTAGTTCTATATCTATAGATTTTCTAAGTTGCAGCTAAATACAAAAATTGTTGCCATAAGATTGAAAATATAAAATAGCCACAAATTTTAAATTACTATAGCAAACAAATCAAGTCATTTGCCACAATAAAGTACATTGTGTCTATAATATAAAAATTGCTATAGATTTTCTTTGTTGTGGTAAAAGAGTAAAATTATTTACTACAAATATATATTTCGTAGCAAATTTTTTTTTTTTTACTATCATAGCTACAACATGATTTTTTTGTAGCTATACATATTAGTCCTTAGCCGCGAACCACGTACAGTCTGAAGCTAACTTTTAGCTACGCTACATGTTGCTACGAAAAAATATTTTACAGCTGAAGTGTTTAGCTATGGAAATTTTCATATTTAGCTACAATTAGTTTTATAGCTTTAAATGCATTTTCTGTAGTGTGTTCGATATGGATTTCTACGTTTGCAGGCCCGTCATCATTGGATTCTGAATAAATGACACTGTGAGTAACGTTTTAAGTGTAAAAAGTACTTGTGATAAAACGTTATTCACAATACATTTTACACTTGAAACATTACTCACAGTAACATTTATTTATTTGGACACCGTCATTTGCCTGTTAGCATAAAACGTTACTCACAAATATGTTTATACTAGTTTTGAAAAAAAATTTAAAAACGATTATTTTGGTGAATTAGTTTAAAAAATGAGTTAGTTTGGTCAAAAGGGCTCATGTGAGCACGCAAACTCAATTATCATTATGATATTAACTTGAGGCTGTTGTAGAAACTCATAAGGTATGCACCTATGTTTGCATGAGCCAAACGTTGAATAATCTTCAGCACAATCGTTAGGCATTTTAGTTAAACCTTACAAACATTGCCAATTGCCATTGGGACATTTTGGTTTGAGCCACCAGAGAGAACTTACACAAAAGAGTACTTCAACAAAGAAATCTGATTTAACCACTTTCATTTTGCTTTACAACTGAAATAACCATACATCAACAATAATAACATACCAGTGAAACCCCATAAGTGAAGTCCAGAGAGGGTAAGACCTTACCACTACCTCATAGAGACAGAGAGGTTGTTTCCCAAAAACCCTCGTCTCAAAAATCAAGCCCCATATGCAGACAACTAAGATAACCATAAAGAGAAAAATAAGTGAACAACAAAAGATGTGTTTAGAAATAAAATATGGTATCAGTTGCAGCTTTGCCAAATTAAACGTTGAACTTCAGATGTCTTTCCATAACTACCTCTGTCAAAAGTGACAAATCATTTCAGAAAGAACAGGAGACATACTATGTTCCTTTTTCGAAAAGGGTTAACTTCTTTACTAGGAATTATTGTACATGATAACAAGGCATCCGGTGAACACACACAGGATGGCTCAACTTCATCAAACAGCATTAAGCAGGCTTCTCATATGTGTTTGCGTCTCTGAAATCTGAAATAGCAGTACGAATCATTCCAGCCATATCAGATCGAACAAACAGATGCGTATTGTCCAAAACATGTATGATGAACTTTTGTGATTGTGGTAATGAAGCATTCATATTGATAATGAACTGAGCCATAGGAATATCACTGCAATAGAAGGTGGTAAACCTCAGCATCAAAGAAGCATATAAAGTATTTGCAAGAAAGATCGCCAAATAAACTTGGCTGGGAAATTATGACGCTTTATTCTACCAACAAATACTGCCACTCGTTTATCTAAAGATAGTACTTTACCATGATATAAACAATCCTTTGACTGCATTCACCATTATGTATCTAAACTCTCCAAGCTTGAACTGCAAAATAAACGATGGAAATTAGCCAAAAAGTTATATGGCCATCCATATGCAAAGGCATAATAAGTATATGATTACAGTTGTATTGAAAATTTTCCTATTTGTTCCAGACCATAATGCTTTTCAGCAAATAGTTGATTTATAAAAATATTTGTTTTGACTAACACAAGGTTCTAACTTGAAGAAATAGAGAGCGAGCGATGAAGGGATTCTCAAACCTAAAATAAGAAACCAGTGAGGCTGTTAACAGAATTGAGTGGAACTTTAGAGGTCCTGGGTTCAAGTCCTTCGAATTTGCTGACTTAACTTTAGAAAGATCGCTTTTGTTCAACATTTCTTTTCTTTTTTCCTAGAAGTTGGGAAAGTAAGAAGAGTGAATAAAGAACTCCGCGGAGTGTTACGGAGATCATGAGTTTTAAATCTTTCTCTTTATGATTTTTTCTTTCTAAGGAGAGCTTCCTCCTCCTTATACATGAAACTGACATATACTGAATGGACGAACCTCTTCAGCACAAGATTCAGACTTAAATGGTAGACTTCTAAAATAGTCCTGAAATTTGGGCCATCTCACCTCACTTCCACTCTGTCCAAGATAGATCCAATTTCATGCAACTCAAGAAGGCATTGTAGATGTATCATGTTAAGTGCTAAACACTTTGCTATAACTAGTGTTATCAAAGGCGTGCTCAAGTGTTTCATTGTCGTCATCAACGCTCTAAGGCATACTTTTTACATACCAAAGAGCATAATCATCAAGAGACCACTCTAAACAATTAATATTTCACTTTTTCATAATTTTTTCAATGCCTTATTCATGCTAATAATTATTAGTCTTGAACTACACCTACATATTTGTATTTTCTCTTTATTTGCGCCTTACTAGATTAACACTTCATTTCTTTGCACTTGTTAGATCATTCAGAGCATTGGTTTTCATTAAGATTTGTAACACTTAATTTGTTTGAATGAATAGGTACTAATCATTAAGATCTAGAACAATCTTAATATCATAGAGAGGTTCTTGGATGGATAATAGTCATGATCAACTCTATCTACAATCACTAGCCGCCGCCCACTAATCACCACTACCGCTACCATTGTCAACCATCATTACCATCATCTATCACCAGTCACCTTTGCCATCACAATCACCACCATTGTCAATCACTACTGTCAATTGCTACCACACTTATTTCCTTCATTATTATAATTACATCAAATTGTGTCACCACCTATCTCTATAACCGTCGCTACCTCCACCGCGACTACAGTTCCTACTACCTACAAACTCCATCATCACAACAAACATTGCCATAAACTACTTTTATACATTCTTTGGTCACCACCTCCACCACTACTATCAACTGTTACCATCACTATGGTCAATCTTTACACCAACAACCTCTATCATTATACCTAACACCGCCGCCAACTACCATCACACATTCTATATTCACTTCCATCAACGCCACTAACTACAAACACCAACCAATTTCACCATTACAACTACCAATACCACTACCAATTATCACCATTATGATAGTCACCACAACACCAACCACCTCCACCATCACAACTATCACCACCATCATTACTAGCCACCAACAATAACGATTACCACCACCACCACCACTACAAACTATCTCTACCATTACTAGAAGGCATAAGTGTTTCATTTTTTAATCAAATCATGATTTTATTTTATTTTCTCCTTAACATTTAGTTTTTAAAAATTCTTCATATTTAATTGATTTCTATTTAAATTGTATTTTTATTATGTCCATATAAATAATAAATTATGTATATTCAAATATTTTCTTGAGATAATATCTTAATTATTTAAATGTGCATTCCGATTCAGTCTAAATCTTAATGAAAACAAATGAGCCCTAAGATTCACGCATTTTGTGCCTAAAGCCCCAAAATCTCCTAGCTTTTTGCTCTTTTCGTCTTCGATCACACTGACTATAATTAATTATAATTCAGAAATAACAGCGTTGATCCCAAATGTTCCTAAAAGTTGTGAAACTAAAGAATCCCCATTGGAACAACACAAAACAAAATCATATCACTGCACTAGAGGAAACAGGAAAGCCAGCGTCTTTAAAATCAATCTATCAACTCCGCCTCAATCAACCACGGATTATATTCTAGCGTATCTGTAAGAGTCAACCGGACAACATACATGCAAACAAAATCGTAGTTTCGGGAAAACTAAAAAATGTTAGAGAAAAAAAATCAAAGATGAAATTTAAAGGAGGCTAACCTGGATGAATCGGAGAGGCAGTGAATCACAAAGAGAGGTTTTTGATGGAGTTCATAGAGGTTCTAATTTTATGCCTAAATAACCACATCATCGTTACCCTCAACTTTATAGAAATACCATAATGCATCTGAACCTTGTTAAAATGCATAGTTAACCCACCTACTAATTAGGGGTGGGCAAAAAAACTGGAAAACCGGAAAATCCAACTGAACCGAACTAATTCAATTTTTTGGTGTTAGTTCAACGGTTCTATTTCGATTCTTTTCTTTGAAAACTTCGGTTCACGATGTAAGGGTCTCGAAACTGCGGTGCACCGAAAAATCAAAGTTTTATTATATTAATAATTAAATACTTCTAAATTTTTATTTTTAAATGTTAATCAAAGCCCAGCCCAATTTTAGTCACTGGAAAGAGCTTTAGTCATTAGGAAGGAAAATCATTTGGATGGTGTGTTTTTCTTGTATTCTTGATTGTTGTGTTTAGCAGTTGCATGGTTCTAAAGAATCATTTGCAGCTTCCATTAGTTAGTAAGTCCTCTGTACTTAATAATGTTCTAATTTAACTTCCGTATTAAGTAAGTTGGTTTTTTTAATTTTGTTTGGGAATGGTGATGCTGAATTTACAATTATCTATAAAGTATGTATAATATTAAAATATTAGAGTAATTTATTACATAATATTAATACAAATGAAATCGTTTTTATTTTATTTTTACTTGGCACCGAAAAATCATTTTAAGAACACCGAAATAAATCGAATTAAAGTTGAAAAAATTAAACCGAACCGATCTAGTTTGATGCGGAGTATGATGCTCATTTTCAAAAAACCGAACATCAAAAAATCAAATCAAACTTTAACAACACCAAACCGAAGAGCTGAATGCCCACCCCCACTATTAACTTTTTCTTATTGCAGAGTCACGTGTTATTCTTTGGGTGGTATTTTGTTGTTTCAATTTACGTATACTTTTGGGCTATTGAATGCAACGAATTGGGCTTCCAAGGCCCAATGTGGATGCAAACGGAGCCCAGTAGGCTCGGGAAAGGTTTACATGCATCAAATAAGATAAATTGGAATAAGGATCGATAAAAATAACCATAAATGAGACATAATAAGTAAAGAGAGTTTCAAAATCAAGCAAGACAATGAAGCAACTTTAACAAAACAAAAAAAAAAAAAAGAAGGATGGCACTCTCTAATGACCAAATTTAAACATATATGCCTAAACCAAGTTTTAAGATCATTTTTTAGTGATGAACAAATATCTTCAAGAAAGGCACTCAAAACGATCGATTTAAGGCTACTACATTACGAAGCAAACATAGACTATACCAATATGACACCTACATGGTTCTTGGTGATCTTGACTAGGACAAATTGACAAATAACTTATAACTAGCTATATTAAGTATTGAAACAGGGAGAGATCAGCCTTGCTATGGCCACACATAAGCTTACATCACTATTCTTCATGAACAGATACTACACATTCAAGGAAAGAGAAGACAAACTCACATCATTTGACCATAACTTTTAAGGAAATAGGCAAAAGGCAACCAACCAAAAGATTAAGAAGAAAAAAAAAAAAGACAAATGCAGCTTAGACATAGAGTAAAGAAAATTTTCCAGAGACAAACCAACTGAAATGAAGTCATCAAAATACAATATAGGCACTTTATTAAATGGATATTCAGCCTTGGAATGTCACATAACAGCACTTTTAAATCAGCAAACCAAGAAACCAGTGACTAATCCTTACATTAAAATTAATGTAATATTCATTAAGAGATATTTGAGGCTAAACAAAGCAACAAAACAATATACCGAGATGCTAACAACATTGAAAATAACGCAATGGAGCAGGGATGTGGGTATGGGGATCAAACAGGGGAACAACTACTTCAAAGGTCAAGACAAGCTAAGATAGCACAGTTACAGCCCAATGAGTATGAAACTATGGCTCTCCTCATATCACTGAAGCATAGAAACAAGAGAAAACAAAACGAGACGACATAACCAATACATTTACCCATGACTGTAGTAAACCTTTTAGACTATTAAAACCAACTGGAAAATCATATGAAAATATTTATGACCATGTAAAAAGCAACCAGCAACTGCACTTAATATTAAGATCGATAGACAGTTCACGAAAAGGTAATACGATTAAGAAGAAAACTACAACAAAACAATGGACAGCAGCTCAAGAAACTTACTGGAAATTGTTGTTATAACAAGAAATATAAGAAGAAACTTAAAGATTACACCCTCAGCTGTAAGCAGAGTACCCAACAGTAACTTGAATAAAGCTTTAAACCGATGAATCTCAAGGAAAAAGAAGCAAATAAAGCCATGACTGGTAACTGAACAAAGACAAGATTCAGTTTCGTTCATGGTAAATGCAACAACAGCCAATTCGAACTAGATAATACTACTTTGCAAAGTTCAATTATCATTTCGCGAATCAGACTCATGAATGCGACCGTAAACGCTGATCTTCGTCTCAAACACAGCAATCATATCGACTTAACAACATCGTCTAGTCAGCTAACAGCAATGAGAAATGCAACAGTGTACGCATCATTAAAAATGAGAATTTCAGGTGAAGATGTTACCTGTTTCGGAGCAGCAAACTGAGATGACGAGCTTGGTAAGAACTTTCACCACCTAAACGAAACTCGTCACGAATCCCTCTACTCCGAAGTTGAAGCTTCCAATCTCAATACCTCTTTTCGACCTAGCTCTCAAAAAATCAGTCTAAACAAACAAGGTTTTGTACCTTTTCAAGGATTAACTCTGGCTCTGAAAATCGAGTAAGCTTTTGCTAGGGTTTCTTGGATTATCGGCGGCTGCCTCTATCAGTGAGAGTAAAGGGGATTATATAGCCCCACAATTAGGGCAAGACTGAGAGGGAAAACGGTCAAGAACAGGCTGAAATTCGGCAACCTTTTATTCCTTAATTGCGGATTAAAAGTTGATTCAAGACGTTGTATTATCACAAGGCTCATAGTGATGGTTGTCGATTAAAGAAACTTCCCAATTTACAGTATACATTATTTTCAGACACAGACAGAGTTACATTTATTTATGCATTAAATAAGATATTTTGCTATAATGCATTACTTATGTTATTGAATTATTTTCAGCATTAAGTCTATGATTTCGAGCCATGAATTCTGAGTTTTTCCTGTTTTGGCTATTTTACATATCGTACGTTCAACATACTGACACCCTTTGGCACTACATCATTTTATAATGCAGATTCAGACGTTCACATGATAGCAGACATTCAATAAGACAGTTTTCCAGAAGCAGTTGGTGAGGCCTCTTCGTTTTTAGAGGACTCTAGTTAGTTTAGTTTATGTATTTTAATTTTACAGTCAGGTAGCCGTGGGTCTTGTTGCGACACCTATCTTTAATATAATGAAGCTTCATGGACAAAGTTAGTGAGTCAGTCTAGTCTTTTCATTCAGGCATTTTAAGTATTATTACTAATTGTATGAAAAGATATTTTTCAGACTTTGTATAAAACATGATTGAAATTTCTTTGAGTTTTATTAAATATGTTAAAAGATTCATCTTGTAAAACTTCTGTATGCATGTTAAAGTTTCTAGTTGAGTAAGTTAGCCAGGACAAGGGTTTGCTTGCGGACCAACAAAGGTTTTCGAGTGCCAGCCACGTCCAGGCTGTAGACTCGGGACGTGACAACTTGTCTTTATGTTTTTTTTTAAAAAAAAAATACAATTTTGAAAAAATTCAAAAATGATTTCCATCATCGAAATCTAAGCCAGTTGATTAAATATATATTTTCACAAAACCTATATACTGTTTTGCAAAATAATTTTTGAAAAGCTGATGTAAGCACTTAAACTTTTCAAATTACTTACTTGTACTAGATGTTTATATCAAATAAATTTGATGCATAATAAATATTTGTGGGGATTATCTCATATGGTCACTCATCTTTGAATAGGTCATTCAGAAAACCACTTAGTTTTGAATGGTGCATATAGAAAATTACTCAACTTTATTTATTGCTCCAAAGTTATTTAGTTTTGAGTAGTTCACTTAGAAAGTCATTCAACTTTATTTTTATAACCCAAACATCAACCATCAATGTTTCACTTAGAAAGTCAGTCAAGCAATTTAAATAGGTGAAATGGCTTGATAGACCCTTATACTTGTATGAGTTTATATTCTGAACCCGCCTACTCGACTCTTTGCAACTGAACACTTAAACTCGATTAAAATGAGTCTTTTAAATCCCTTCTATCATGTGTGTAGCTCATCCTCCCATACATAAATGACATGTCATTTTCACGTCATATATATTAATGCCATGTCATAATATCTTCATAACTATTTTCTGATAATTAAAAAAATATTAAATAAAATAACAAAAATAATAATTTTTTTATTTTTTTTAAAAATAAACTACAATTGATGTTTCTCTCAACTTTCCTCCTCCTCCGCCCCCCTCAACCTACAATTACCATCTCCATTCTCCTTGTTCTTTTCTTCTTCATTTTTTGTCACACAAAATAAAGGGCTATATCCAAATTTGTAAATCTGGATTAAGTATACTGAAACATTATTTTATTAGAAGAAATTAGACAAAAATTGAATAAACCTGTGAAATTAGATGAAGAGTACTTTTTTGGAGTCTTCCTCGTCGAAGAAGACCAAGAAAGATTTGATTTTTCTTTATATTTTCATCATTCATAACTTTCAATCACAGTTTTTATCACTTCATCCATCACTTAAAATACCATAAACCTCTTTTCTTCATTAATACCAACAAATCACCACTAAAAAACTTCAATATATTTTAATATTTTTTATTTCACAAAAATAATTAACAATTACTTTTTATCCATTAAAATTATTAGATCTGTCACTTTATAAATTATAGCACAACTTTATTTATAATTTAGAGAGAAAGAGAAAGTGAAAAGAAGAAGAAGAAGAAAATGGAGAGTAGAGGGGAAGGGGAGAAAGAGAAAGAAATGGAGGGTTTGCGTGGGGAAGAAAGAGGGTGGAGGAAAAGAAGAAAGGAGTTGAATTTAATTTTTTAATTTTTTTGTCAAACATGATATGGTACATTTCTTCTGTACATGAAATCAAGAATCTTTGTCAGGTCAGCAACTAATTTGTCACATAAGCTTAATCAATGGTCAGAGGGATTTAATATGTTGAATTTTATCGAGTTTAAGTATTCAATTGATATATAATCAAGTAAAAGAGTTCAAATACAAATTCATACAAATACAAGGGTCCATCAGATCATTTTGCCATTTAGATATGGTTATTAAGTTTTGTTGATATATAACTTTTATTTTTAAGTTTTTTTATAATTGATAAAGTACCCATTTTCATTAGTAAACATGTTTCCACTTGTGAAAATAAGACAATTTTGCTTATTGGTGGAATGTCACACTGATCCAATTTTTTTCCATTTAGTGCCTTTAATTAGTTGATGGGGCTATTAATTTCTCTTTGGCATAACATAATATTCCTGGGACAATTGGAGTCTGCAGTATTTTGACAAAATTATAAATAAGAATCGATGTGTTATATTGTATAAATGAATTTCTAAATTAATAATTTTTTGTCATACATGAAATTTAATTTTAATAATATAAATTTTTTCGATTCAAAGGAAAAAATGACTTTTAACTCGCTAACTTACTCTAGTTTAACTTTAAATTTTTTGCTATTATCAAGCAAAAAGAGAAGGTAATATTATACCGTAGCAAGAAACATACAGGTATCATCACATTGTTGATTTCACAAAAGGAGAAAAACACTAGAAAAGAAAAAGAAAAGGAATTTTGCCTATATAAAAGGAAGATAAGAGAAAAGAAAATACTAGAACAAAAAATAAAAGAAATTTGCCATTTTTAAAGGAATTCATTATTAAATAATTGAAATGAATTCGATAAAATAATTAACCTAGACAACTTATTATTTTTAAAAAATATTGAATTTCAATAAAATTACATTTTAATAAAATTTAATTAAAAATATTTATGTGATTGAATGACTGTCTAAGTGAAATATCACTAATTGAATGACTTTTGAGTCATACAATAAAATTAAATAACTTTTTAAAAAGATCATTCAAAGTAAAACAAACTATTCAAAATTAATTGATTATTATATAATCTCAATGTTTAAATACTATCATTGTTTAACCAATAATAACAACATATTCTACAATTTCAAGAAGATGTCAATTTATATAATATACATAATCTTACCCCTATATCTTTTTATATATTTTTATTATATTTGGATAACTTAATCATGATTAAGTTTTAAATAGTCAGCTGCGCTGCTAATAAGCTAATAGGAGCTTTAGAATATATTTGCTAATGGCAGCAGACCTGCTTAATTTAATATCAAAATTAATCACCTCATATGGGTGGCGCAGCCACATGTATTTGAAGTGTCAACTAATATTTATTCTTTAAAAAAAAATAATATTATAACGATATTCTTTAATTTCTTCATGAATTTAATATTTTTTGTATTTAATATTATTTAGTAATTATTTTGGCTTCACCGCTCAAACCCTTCACTGATATCCATTTGCTTAGCGAAATGAGAATATTTTTTATTTTCTTAAATTTTTGGCTCAGTAATATTTAATTCATTACATCATAAATACTTTCAAGAATTTAAACATGATGCGTTTTTAAAATTTTTAAAATAACTTAAACTAATTTTTACTTAATACTATTTATATATTTTTTTCAGTTTTATTGCTATAACTTTTCCATTTAAGATATCAGAAAAAGTTCAATACTTTCAACAATTTAAACATTATACATTTTTTTAATTTTCAAAATAAATTTTTCTCTTTAAACTAATTTTTACTAAATACTAAGTATTCTATATGTGTTTTCCCAGTTTTATTGCTATAACTTTTTTCATTTAAGATATCAGAACTTGAAGTTCAATACTTTCAACAACTTAAACATTATACATTTTTTTTTAAAATTTTCAAAATAAATTTTCTCTTTAAACTAATTTTTACTAAATACTATTCTATATGTTTATTTTTCCAGTTTTATTTATTTTTCATTTAAGTCAGAACATAAAGTAGCACAGTCAAACTTTTCAAGTTTTAGTCTAAATTCAAAATCAAATTACAAAAATCTTGAAATATTTTTTGACTCTTCTTTTGACATAATTTAACCTGGCAATTGTAACCACCAAAGAATATGGCGCAGATGAAACTACTCCTTCCTTAATCAGAGGTCTCAGATTTGAACTTCGAGAATGAAAAAATTCTTAATAAAGAGTGCTTTCCTTTAAATGGAGCCTTACGCGATACAAATTCAGATATATCAGACTCCTATATGGGTACTGGATACCGAGTGGAATACATGAAAAAATTCTTAATAGGAGTGCTTCCCTTAAATGAAGCCCTATGCGACACTTCAGATTTAATCGAATTCCTATATTGGTACTGGACACCAGATGGGATAAAAAAATAAAATTTCTCCCTTTCACACTTGGTGTATTTTTAAAAAGCCAAGGACCTAGAGGAAATTGACACGTGTTGTAATATACAAAGCCAAGGACCTGTAGAAAATTGACACGTCTTGTAATATACAAAATGCTACGTATGTGATTGCTGCCTCTAAATGCTTTTACAGCACTTGATTTCTTTTCTGCTGACTCGCCAGAAGAGAAAACGAACAAACACACACAACTGAAATTGCGGGAAAGGACAAAAAAATCCGCCATGTCATCACACCACTCCGGCACCGGTGCTGAGATGACTCCGCCGTTGGACGACGTCGGAGACTTGGAAGGTGCTACTGAAGAGTCCGGAAACTACGTTTTTGGTTTGGAGCCGGTGACATCTGAAACGCAGTCCGCTGGAGAAAATGGACCGATTCTACCTCCGCCTGAACGTATGGTGGCCGAGGAAGGTTTTGCCCTGAGAGAATGGCGGCGGTGAGGTTTAATTTTTTTCTTTCTGCTTATTTCTCGGTTTTAATTCTCTGCATGCAAATACTTATACACAGTAAGTATTATATTCGTATAACATGATTTGATCGACTAAAATTGAAAAATCCGTATTCGATTTTTGCGATAATCATGCTTGTTTAGGTAATAAGAATCTCTAGCTACTGATTTTTGCAAATAGCTATTTTAGTCAACTCTATTGTTTTTTTTTTTTTAAAGTTTAGTTAATTATTTGTCTATCAAAATATTTGATCGACGGAGAGGAACTTTGACGCAACGGTAAGACTTGTTTCATCATGATCGTGAGGTCACGGGTTGGAGTCGCCGAAATAGCCTTGTGTAAGGGTCTGTTCAGTAAACCTAATGTCCTGCCCTTTTCTGGGCCTGCAGCGGGAGCTTAACGACTTTTGGTATTATGAATCTGATTGCTTCGATTATTCAATTTATTTTGTTCGTTATCTCCAAGAAATTTATCTTTTACAATGTTTTTAATTTGAATTAGACTAATTATGATAATTGCTTACACTCTTGATGTTAAGTGAACAAGTGCTTGCCTTTTCTCTTTTGTTATTTTCTCTAGACTAGAAAACAATATAGTTGTAGTAGTTTATAAAACCCATGAACTTGATACTCCTTTTGTCTTAATTTATGGCTCACTTACTTTTAGTTAGTGCAAAATAGAATGACATATTTGTTTAGTTAGTAACAATTGAACGTTAAAATGCCCATTTTATTCATAAAGAAATGATTTTATAGCTGCACAAAAATCTGTAACTAATTAGACCACAAGTTTTAAAAGTCTTAAACTCCGTGTTAAAATAAACTATTTAACATAAATTGAGACGGAGGGAATAGTAGTTTATAAAACCTATGAGAAGTTCAATTCTCTTTTTTTTCCCTTCAAAATAATGTTTTGTTTTCATTTTGTTAACCAGTTTTTAGCATAGAACCAGATTTTTTCTGATCAATTTACTTTTTTTTTTAAAAAAATTAGAATCTGATTTTCCATTGACACCTGTAATTTCCTTACCTCCGTCCAATTAGTTGGGATAATGAATTGGATTTTGATGTTGTCAACTTGTAGGATAAATTCTTTAAAGTAGGAAATTCTCCTAACAAATTCAGGAGGTCTTTAATACAATAGGGATAAATGAGTTCTTGATGACATGGTCTTGCTATATGGTAGTCAATAGGGGATCGATAGCTTTATGTTAGTGGGTGGTCCGAAGATAAGTTCATTGTAGTCTGTAGAATTCTGTTAATACTTTTGAGGAGGCCTGTGATTACTTATTGATAACTGAGCTGTTTATGAAATAATCTTGCCGTGTCATAGTGAGAGACGAATCCAAGATTTTAAGCTAATAGCTGTGGAGTACCCACTGCTTAACTTTGAGAATATGTTTGAACATAACATAGAGTTATATTTAAAAAAACCTCACTGTATATCTGCTGGTATCACTTGCTTCCTTCAACAGTCAGTCCATGGTGGCAGTTGACTTGAGTTTACCTTCTAAACCTTGAAGGAAATTTTGTGATTCTTTTTATCCTTGAAAGAGGCTCTGAAACTGACACGAAGTAGAATACCGACTAGTTCATTGTTAATATGCAGTGTACTTATGTGTTCTTGCATTGTACAAAGTCTTCTTTACTGGTGTGTAAATGTGATTCTTTTCTTGTTAACACCTTGAAAAGATTGTGTTTTTTGTGCAATCTGAAGCTTAACACATTGTTCTCTGGTTGAGCATATCTCAGCTTATGGCGATGATCTTTTTCCGTAGTTATCAAGTAATATTTAGCGTATATCTAGGATGCATTAAAACTCACTATTTCCAATTTACTTTTGTGTAGTGAGTTACATTCTAATTCAGATACTATCTTATTCCTCTTCTTGTATGTTTTTGAGATGAAATTACAAGATTACATTTCTAAATCTCCTTATCTGAGAGGTTTAATATTTGTTTCATTTTCCAGATTGAACGCCATACGGCTGGAGGAGAAGGAGAACAGGGAGAAAGAAATTTTTAGGGAAATAATTGAAGAAGCAGAGCAGTACAAAGCAGAGTACTATAGGAAATGGAAACTTAGATGTGAGAACAACATAGCTGCTAACCGGGAGGAGGAGAAGGTGAGACCTATATCTATAATAATAGAAGTCTTTTTGAGTCATTTTGCTTAAATTCACAGTTTGTTTACTAGTTTTTGGCATGAATTTGCTATTGCTAGCTGTTTGTTTTCCAAACAATTGCTTTAGCTAGAGGGAAAATTATACTGGTCTGACATGTTGTGCATCTAGTTACCTTCTCTTCTTAATTGTTGCTTTCAACTCTTCGGAATAGGATATGAGTGTAGACACAAGGAGGATTAACCTAGTAAAAGTACTACTAAATTTGTAATCATGGTACTTTTTACTCTCTTTTTTCAAGTCACCAGTTCTAAAAAAAGAAATAAAAAATCATGGTACTTTACTCAACCTTGTTTACTTTTGCTTAGGTCATTTTATTATTTGCTATTTTCTATTGCTACTGTTCTATTTTTCTTTATTTGGTTTAAATTGCTTGTGATATTACACTAGGTATGTTGTAGTTTGTTTGTTCTTTCCTTTACATTGCTTTATTTGAGGTGAGGCTCTTTTGCTCTTTACCTTCCCAAGGTAGGGGATGGGGGAGGTATAGGCAGTGCGCTCCCCAAGTCCCACTAATGAGATTATACTGGGGATTTATCGTTGGTACTTTCTACTCAACCAGGGCAAGTGCACAGAGAAGAGCAGTTTCTACATTTATCTGTTCACATTTCATATGATTTAGTGTTGGCATTGCGTAAGAGGTGAATTAATTTTTGAAAGTGAAATTTCCACCAGTGATCAAAATGTGCTGATAACTTTTTGCACAAATTATGCTGAGTATTTGTGCTTTGGAGTTTTTTTTGGCTAATCTGCTTAGAACTAATGTCTGATGGTTTGTCCATAGTATGTCAAGTTCCTCCCTAATTAATCGATGTGTTTGCATTTCATGTGTCATCTTTTTCTTTTTCTAGTTATTCTTGGCAAGCCAAAAGAAGTTCCATGCTGAAGCTGACAAGGCTTATTGGAGGGCAATAGGAGAGCTCATCCCAAAGGAGGTTCCAACCATAGAAAAGAAGGGAAAGAAGGATAAGGAGAAACAGCCATCCATAATTGTCATCCAAGGACCCAAACCTGGCAGGCCAACTGAACTCTCTAGAATGCGTCAAATACTTGTGAAACTCAAACACAACCCACCTGCACATATGAACCCTTCACCAAAACCATCTTCTGAACCGGGAAAAGATGCCAAGACAGGAACAGAAACTTCTGTTGCAGCTGCCTCTGCAAAGCCTCAAGCTACTGCTGCTGCACCTTGAAGGTTCATTGGACAGCGTAAATGCTACTGTGTTGATCTTGTAAAGCAGTCATTCTGCATGTCAACGTAATAGTTAATGAATTTGAGAATAATCCTATCAGGAGATCTTTACCTTAATTTCTAGTTTAGGAGCTAATATGTGCATAGAGAAAAGTTTCTCTTACTTTCTATCTTTTAATGTGTTCATAGTCTCAGCTGTAAACTTCATCTTCACATCTGAAATTTCGAGTTCCGTATACATTTACTCCTAGCCATAAGCACAACGATATGAAGTCTAAAGAATAAGAACACCAGTTAACATTATCTAGGAAGCATTTGGGTGACACTCTGAAAGCTCTCAAACTTTGTTGATGTTGCAAAAGGATGTACATACTGCACCCCATTCTCCCCTGCTGAGGATGATTTCTTCAGACTGCCATAACTTGATCGTTTCGAGCTATGTGGTCTATAAACTCCTGGTTCAGTTAACAACTTCTCATTGAGGTTGACTTCTTTAGACAACATCTCAATCACTTGTTTCATATTAGGTCTTTGAGTTGGTGCTGATTGTGTGCAAAAGAGAGCAACTTTGATGAAGCGCAGTAATTCAGCTTCTGAATACTCTGTAAGCTCTGGATCAATGATGTCCAGAAGTCGCCCTTCTTCTCTAAGCTTCGATACCTGCAACACGTAAACCTTCAAAATCTTGTATGTGTAACTGACTAGCATCTCAAACATTACTATTACTGATGAATCTTGAAGATCATAAAGCTGAAAGTATAGTTCTACCCATTCCACCAGAACCAAGAGATCCACTCCAAATGCTGATTTACTACTGCTTTTTCCACTTATGATTTCAAGTATAAGAACTCCGAAACTGTAGACATCAGCCTTTTTCGTGAGTTGTCCAAACAATGCATACTCCGGAGCAAGATAACCTCTGCATATCGGAATATGTGAGTGAGACAAGACAAGAGAGGAAGCTAAGATCCAATGTTCTGAAACTGAAATTCAATGGAACTACTCACATTGTTCCTGCTACTCGCGTACTTATATGAGTGACATTTTCAGGAAAAAGCTTAGCCAGACCAAAATCTCCAACCTTAGGATGAAGATTATCATCTATAAGGATATTACTAGCCTTAATATCTCGATGAACAATCGGTGGTGAGGCTTCCTCATGAAGAAATGCTAAACCAGATGCTGTACCTATACATATAGCAACTCTCTGAGGCCAATTCAGGGCAACGCGTTTACCTTTAGAACCTGAAATGACAATTTTACATGGTGGTGGTTTATCATATACTTGGATGACATAACTTGAGTAAATAATCACCCATTTTAACCGGTCTAGATTCAGTTTTGACACTCCTAACTTCAATTATGACATGTTCAAAATATGTTTTCTAACGTTGTGACAACATTACCTAGTAAAGAACTGGCAAGGCTATTATTCTCCAAGTATTCATATATCAACATTCTATTGCCACTCTCAACACAACAACCAATCAACTGAACAAGGTTTGGATGTTGAATATTTGAAATCGTATCAATTTCTGTCAAGAATTCCTTGGTCCCTTGTTTTGATTCAGCAGAGAGACATTTAATGGCAACACAAGTTCCATCTCTCAAAACTCCCTACATTTTAAAAACAAAGTTGAATAAGGACACACCAAACTTATATATACATTATTAATCACTACAACAAAAATGACTTTAAGCAGCAATAGCTTAATTGCCTGCTAAATATGTCTTTTTAGTGGTAGTTATATTTTTGCACATTTTGTAAATACCCCTAAAGCCTATAATGACATTCGATCCAATAGCAATTAACTAAGCTATTTTTGGTGTAGTGAATGTAGCATGTAATCTACCTTATCTTATTTTTTTTTCATGGTGATGGTGTCCTGGTCAAATCATGCGCACCTCGACTATTCCACCGGACCAACACATATACGAGGCAACTCTACCCACCAAAGCTTGCTCAGACTGAAAGAAGTCATCGAAATATTTTTTTTTGCCTCCGTTGATTTTTATTTTTTGATAACCGAGAAATCCGTTTGTGGTCACCCTTTTGGACCAACAACGACCTTCTAAACTCGATGGATAATGAGCCCACCCCTCTACCCTTCTCCACATAAATACCAGACCTCCATTGAAATTTGAACCTAAAACTTCACCGATTATTAGACCATACCCTTAGATGCCCTTGTTTTACAACTCACTAATCCCACCGAGTAATCTTTTATATGACTTGACAGTTAAAAAATTCTTCTAAACTTTCAATGTATATAAGTTAAACTCAATAATTACTAACTAGCAATACTTACACAAGAACCTTTAAACAAGAGATGATTACCTTATAAACAACTCCAAAACCACCCCCTCCTATCTTGTTAGATGGATGAAAATCCCTTGTTGCTGATCTCAATGAGTTATAGGATATCTGATCTCACTAATCCCATGTAGACCAGATATCCTCATCTTTTTGAGTTTTTGGGTATCCTCTTTCTTCTTGACTTTCGAGGACAAAAATCCTTTTAGTGGTGAATGTTGTAATGACCTCCAAGTTCATTTCTGTGCCTTCATGTAAATTTACTTTTTTCCCCTTTCCCCATAGCTTCGTTATAGTTATTATGTAGTGATGGTATGGGTGGCACACTTTTCGAGGTGATTAAATGAGCTTTGTGCTAGTTTCCTCTTTTTTTAGAGCGTTAAGCTGAAAAAGATTGACTTTAGTCAACATATGGAGATTCAACATCGGATGGAAATTCCAATAGTTACATGATCTCTAGAAGGCCTATTTTGGTTAGGAGGAAGGTTGGTTTTGGTTTCGGGGTCTTCATTTTGAGTATGTGCAAAAAGTCATTTTAACTTTGAAGTTTTTGATTGAGTTTGACTTTGGTCAACTTTTTAGGTAAATGAGCTCGGATGAACATGCCATCAACGCAGTTAGCTCCGCAGTGCCCAGTATTGTCTAGAATGACCTTTGGTCAGGTTCCGGAGGTTCTTGGGATGAGTTTTTGACCTAAAGCGTTTTATAGTTCAATTCATGAAAAGGGGTGGCTTCGGCCAATATTTTCAAATGACCTCTATTGGAAAATTCGTTGATTCCATTGAGTCAGGAATGTGCCGCTTGTGTCTAGTATCTACGGAGTTTCAAATGAATTTCGAATCCCCGTAGGTAAGTTTGTTTTTCCAAGTTAGCTTGTGATACTGTCGCTTTAGAGAGGGACGCTTGAGGTGCGGAGCTCACTTAAGCGACTGACTTGCACCTTTAGCGACCTACCCATCGATGTAGAGATGGGCGGGTATCACTTAAGCGACTTCCTGGCTTCTGAAGCATAAATTGGTTTTGGAGTTTTGGGAGAAACTTTCCACCAAATTCGACGATTCTTGTTTCGGCAACTTCAAAATTTCTTATGGTGGCGTTCCAGCAACCTCCAATCTTTGTGTGCATGGGGGTGATGCTGGTCAAGTGAAAAATTAAAATCATAAGATTTGTCCCATCGTTAGGAGAATAGAAGCGCATGGGAAAATCCCAAAAAGCTATAAAGTAGTCTTTCAACCCTATTCCCTCAGAATGTATGTCCATGGGAGAAGTTTCAGCCTTCTCCACACTTATATTTTCTTTTTATCTTTTAGTGTATTATATTCATGTATTGGCTCACCATCTTGGTATTTTAGCCTAAAGCAAATGATTTTTATCGACTTTAATCCACTTGCCTTTAACCCCTTTGTACAAATTTTATTGTTTAACAAAATGACCATTTTTTTTCCAGTAAACCAGGCAAATCTTAAAATGGAATGAAATTAATGGATTATTGCTCTGACCAACTATCTCATACATGCATTAACAAATCAGTTGTGTATTTCCACATTAATCTGTGAATTCATACAATGTCTTAATATTCAAGACGTACAAAATAATCATCGATCGAGAGATTATTGAAAAAGCATTTTTATAGAGGTTGAACTAGATAGATAAATACCACAATAACACTTGGAGTAGCTTATTTCTGAATGAAAACAAATAAACACAGCTACTCATGATCATCATTTACAGGGTGGCAATGGAGCATCACACAAACATTTGTTGTGGAAATACGAATATAGATCAAATCTCTGCATTGACCCACCCTGTGGAATCTTCCCACAAAGTCTGTTATAACTAACATTGAATTGTTGCCACGATTGCTTCGTCAAGATTGTTGGAAGGCTCCCGTAAATCTTGTTATGATTCAAATCCAACCACACGAACCTCTTCCCAAACGTTAGCTTTGACAAGTCAAACTCAAATTTATTGCGATCCAAAACCATTTGAAATGTCGTCTTGTCTCTGCCAAACAAGAATGAAATATCCCCTTCAAGCATGTTCCTTTGACAAGTCAATCGTCTCGAAGCTCCAACCAGCAAAAGAAGGTGGCACAGTTGGTTGTGTCCAAGGTAAAGATACGTCAGTTTCGGAGCCAACTTGCTAAGAGACTCCGGAATTTGTCCAATAAGTTTGTTCCTGTCTAATCGTAGCAACTCCAAGTTTGGTAGTTGAGAAAGAGAGCCCGGGATTGTACCAACAAGCTTACCATACGACAAGTTAATGTATGTTAAATTTTTCAATTTACTAAGAAATTCAGGGACGGGTCCTGAGATGTTTGTTTGGCTAATTCTCAAGAATGTGACTTAACAATTGTGGATGGAATTGGACCCAAGAGATTTCGTACATTGTTGATGTCTAAGCTTTTAAGGTATGGTAAGTCTCCAACTGCGGGGGAGAGGTGCCCCGGGCTATCAATTTTGAAGAGGTTTAAGTCCGTGACACGATTAGTTTGCTCATCACATGTGAGAGTGGCTTGAACCAAATCAGTTTTGGGATCCTCATAGGGATTGCCTAAGCCTTTCTTGATTTCTAGGAGGGCTTTTTTGTCATTTGGATTGCACCTTTCAGAAAGAGAGGTAGAGAATTGAGAGAGGAAGAAGAGAGAAAAGGAAAGAATGGAAACTATATAGGGCTTCATTCTTATGAAGCAACAAGAAAAGATATGTGAGATTGTGAGTTTTTGGTCATAGTATTTATAGGATGATATTCTTGCTGCGTTAGTATTTGGTTTTCTATAGTTTAAAAAATAATGTGAATACGTGAAAAATGATGTATAAAAAGAGTTTAAAGGGATAATTTTTGTTATTTTACCCATTTATTTTGGGATAAGTTATTTTGGAATTAGAAAAAATATTTGAAAATTACTATATCACCCAAGGGGACAGATAACTTATTCCTTCACCAATTATTAATCCTGAATAAGTTATTCCGAACTTGTCAATCAAATAGTCTCTCCGTTTAAAAAGAATGACCTACTTTTTTTTTAGCTTGTTTAAAAAAGAATGACCTCTCCTTTTGGCAACATTTTTGTTTCAACTTTTCACATGACATGTTTAAAACTATAAGATTAAATGATATTTTTAAACACTTGACATAACTTTAGTTAAGACCACAAATTGAAAAGTTTTCTTTTGTATTTTCTTAAATTTTATTGCAAGTCAAACCAGATCATTTTAAAAAAAATAAAAAATAGGTAAATTAAGGGGCATTATAATTTAATCCAAAATTATGTAATATTATTCTTCACACCAAACAATTCCGAAGCAAAAATGAGTTGATCTGAGTAGACAATGTCGCTAGTAGTGTACTTGAAGATAAGATTCTCCCTGTCGTTTGTGGCCAGAGAAACAATAATGCAGACATCCTAGACTAAATTATTGTCTTTGTCAACTTAACGTGGACAATGAGTGCACATAAAGATCTTAGGTCTCGTTTGCTTAGCAAAAATCTGAAATTAAATTATCTTCATTAAATATAAAATATCTATGTTGAAATTCAAACTTTTATTTGATTTGAAAAAATTTTAATTATTAAAACTTTGAATAAAGTCTTAATATATCATTGCTAATCACCAACTACCACCATCAATCATCTCTATTATCATAGTCATCCTTGGCAATTATTATCATTGTCAACAATTACTGTCGATTGTCATTGAGACATCTACCATCTTCTTCATTATAATTATATCCACTGCAATGTCATCTCTACTTCCACCATCAATCATTATCCCATTACGATGTGAGAACTATCCCACCATCACAATTACTATCACTGTACATTCTTCATCTATCACTATCAATATCGTCAACGTTAACTAGTAACATAACCAATTTTACTGTTAAAATCACTACCACCACGCACTATCAAGTACAAACCATTATCATCATGTTAGTAATCACAATATTAATCAACTCCGTCATTTCAACGACTATCATCATTGCTAATCATTAAACACTGATTATCATGACCATCATACAAATTATTTTTACCATTACCAACAAATATAAGTTTCTCATTATTATTATTCCCCATATAAATAATTTCAACAATATAATTTCTTATAATTAGTAAATGAACCATAAAAATATACACGTATGATGATTTCAAAAAATCTAGAAAAGTATATAATCAATCAATGAATCACCAACAACTCACAAAGTATTTTACATGAAAAAAAAACCGTTGTTTTTTCCTATTTAGGATATTTGGAGGGTGTCGGTATTGGTTTTTTTTTTTTCTTTTAGAAACATATAGATTACTTTGGACTTGCTTTGATGACTACTTTTTCTTAATCAAATATGTTCACATAAATCATAATATAAATTAAAATAAATAAAGTAATTCCTTCAAATTTACCTATCTCTCTCCATCCCACCTTACCACTACTAAAATTTTAATATTAGTTCAAATAAAACATATATTTAGATATTATTTTAATTTTTTTAATCATTATTTTTTAATTTGATCACTTAAAATGCTATTTTTTTTTTCCAAATATCATCAAGTTAATGTCCTAATGCGTCTGTAGAACATGAGAAGACAAGTTTTGAACAAGTTAAAGAGAAAATATTTTTTGCATCCGAAAAATCACATCTTATTACTCCACCTGTTTAAAAAAGAATGATCTAATTTGATTTGGCACAAAATTTAAGAAAATAAAAAGACTTTTCAATCTTGTGGTCCTAAATTAAAGTTATCTTAAATGTATCAAAATATTCTTTAATCTTGTGGCCTAAAACATGTGACGTGAAAAGTTAAAATTAAAGTTCTGTCAAAAAAGAGAAATGAGTCTTTCTTTCTGAAACAAACCAAAAAGAAAAGTATGTCATTCTTTTTTAAATGAAGTATAATATAGATACCAAGTCAAGTTGGTTATAAGGGATTTTGCCTTCGCATCTATCCCTATGGTTCTAACTTTCTCTGCAAAAAGGGGAGGTAGACCGCTAATAAATTTATCTTTCCAGAAATCACTATTGCAGTCTGGTCTGGTCATAATTTTAACCATAAATTGATCCTTATACCACCTAAAGTCTCCTAACTTGGGGCAGGACAGATTGTTAAGGATTTCTAAGCTCCTATCTTGAAAGAGTTTGGGCTCTCCTACAAAGTGTTTAGCAATGTGGTAGAGCAGGGTAGCGCAAGCATCTTCTTTGGCCTCAATGGCCTGAGTTTCCATACCATCTTCAGTTTTTATGGTAGTGACAGCAGTGATAGCATTGAGAATATTATGCTTTAATCCATCGGTGACATAATTATCTCACCAATGCCTAAGCATTCCGGTAAAGCCAGCAGTAACCATAGAGGCTGCTTCTTTATCGGAGGATCCCCGCAGCTTATAGCTGGTAATGCAGACACCTATCTCATGAAGTAATCAATAGATCTGATGCTCCGCCAGTCCATCAATATTCCATTCGACAATGCCTTGGCCATCATGAGAAGTTTGAGTAAGGAAGCCATCTTCCTCAAACTGAGTGTCAGGAAAAGAAGGACGCTTATAGTAATTTCGCTGATTATGATATCGGCCAGTAAGCCTATGAAGAGAGTTATCGGTTATGGTTTTGATACTCTCTGAGGAAATGAGGCCATCAGATTCTTTAGCTTTTCCTTTATCAGAAATATTGAACCTGGCCAATTTGTCGTTTATTTGTTCTAGAAGCTTACCAGAGACCTGCAAATTATCGCTGAGCTTTGGGAACATTTCTCGACCAAATTCAGGAGGCTTGAAGATAGGATTAGGCTCTATCGTATTGCTAGTACTAGGCCTAAAGGAACTGGGGACAGGAGTAGAGAATACATGCTTTGTTTCTTCAATCTGCTGGGAAACAGTATGCAATAACTTATTGGTATAATTGTTTTGCTCAATGAGTTTGTCAAGGTCTGAATTGACAGGTAGACCCTGAGGTTTGTCACTCTTGAGCTTAAAAGGCGAGGCAGAAACGATGGTCTCTGCATGAGGGATTTTGATCCCTTCAAGAGGGGGAGTGACAGACTCAACAACTTTGTTGGACTGAGTGAACCATCTATTAACTAGGACTTGGAGTGACTCTTGTTAGTCATCAAGTTTGCCGGTGATTTCAAACCATCTAAAAAATTCAATATCACATTTTAATCTTTTCATGTCAGAAATCCAGGCTTTACCAAATAAAGATCTTTGTTCCTGAGAATAGGTACTTACATACCAGTCAACCTTTAATTTATTTTTTGGATCTGTCCAAAGCATTTTTAGAGATTTTAAATCACGGGTGAAATCATCTTTAGACTTGATGACACCAAGGCCGGGGTCAGAGAATTGACGAGGAGGATCCATGTCAGACTCAGTAGGGCTACTAGGTTCTTGGACCTCAGGTTTGTAAAAGACTTTAGGGATTTCTCCAGAAAAATTTACTTCGCTAACCTGACTCTTTTCGTTTGAACGAAAAGAATGAGAGTGGTAAGAGTGAGATCTGAGGGAGTCCTCCTGGGGTCTAGAGGAAGTTGACGCAGAAGCGAAACTTCTACGGGCACAAGTATCAAAAAATTTGAGATCGACAGATCCATCGGGATTTTGCGATATTTGTTCAATCTGCCTATTTTCGGGGTGTAAGGTTAGAGGTTTGGTAATGGCTTCAAAATGCCAATCAGTATTGGCTAGGAGGTCGTTCCATTTCAGAAGCCTGGGGACAAAGATAGTACTATGATCATGGTTTGCTTCCATGAGCATAGTAACTCCCTTTACACTCTCGATTCTAGCTTTCGGGGCTAGAGTGGTCCCTATGAGTCGATAGTAGACTCGGTAAATGACAACTAATTCTCTGGTTTCAGATTTGTTGTTCATGTTTTTTGTTTTGATATTCAAAGTCAAAGTGTCCATAATATTAGGATCATTGATATCAACATATAAATTAGGATAGCAGTTAAAGTAAACAGGGCCCTCAGCAAGATTACTTTCAAGTGCTCCTAATAAAGAATCATCAAAATTTAAAAGTCTTGCGTCACGTAGCAAGGCACAAACAGGGATATTAAGTCCTTTTCTGAATAAAGGCTTAACAGTAATTTGAACAAGTCCGATATGCAGATAATTAAACTGAGTTTTATATCTGACAATGTCTTGTTCATTCAACAATTTAATAATTTCTAAAGAATTATTAATAGCAACAGTGGACTTACAGGTCTTAATATTATATCTTTTAATAAAATTAAACTGACCTATCTGGTAGATCTTGTTAAAAGGTTCAGTGGGATACTCCAGTTATCCAAATTAGATTCAGTTTGGGCAATCTGAGTTTCCTTAGAAGAAAGAGTTACAGAATTTAAAATGTTTTGATTGTTCATTTATAAAAGAATACTATCTAGAGTCCTGTGTTAAACTTATTCAAGTTATGCAGAGCCAAGAAAACAGAATTCTAAGGTTTCATTAATTTTTATATCCTATTTATCTCAGGTTTATGAAAATCTACATGTCCTCTTGGCTTTAC
The DNA here is from genome assembly GCA_026153255.1 of Solanum medicagineum. NCBI lineage: Eukaryota > Viridiplantae > Streptophyta > Magnoliopsida > Solanales > Solanaceae > Solanum > Solanum medicagineum. Next base: position 20,756,099 of record JAPFFP010000103.1, on the reverse strand, counting down.
TTCTTTTCTCTCTAGAGTTATCTTGGCGACGGGAACACCTAAGGGTCTTAAACGCTCAAGTGGCTACGACCACAGGGGCAGGCTTACCAACGTCTAATCCGGGAATTATTCAGATACCTCACATACTTAGAGAGAAATAAATACCTCATACAAAGTAGATCAAGTATGTAACAGGATAAATAGAGTATAATAATTAGAAGAATCTTACAACAAGTTATTCAAGTACTCACATAATTTGAATAGTAAAACAATCAGGCTCCGGACAGTATATATATTTAGTTGCTCATGCTAAATACGTATACAACCATCATGGCTCTGATACCAAGTCAAGTTGGGAGTGGCGCCAGGATCGGAAATAACGAAAAATACTTGTAAAATAAAGAAAATAATCAGTAATCAAAACAACAGACTTACTTAAAACAAAAGCTTTATTGCATATAAGAAAGGAGAATTACAAGGTTGGGAAGAGGAGTATAATTTTTTGTAGAAGGTATGGAAATTCTAAAGTGGCTGTAATTTCGACTTCCCTCTGTAGATACAAGTGAGAGTCTTATATAGACCTCGAGGGGATAAGGGAGTACCTTTAGGCTTACAAGTGGACGGCTCTTATTCTGCCGACAAGCAAAAGATAAAGATAGGATTCTTATCAAAAGGGGACCTTTTCTAATATAGGACATGACGTGTGCTTTTCAGTTTTTCTTTCCAGCTGGAAAGTAGTGATAAAGAAAGCACTCACAAAGACAAAATGGACATACCAACTCATTTCAAAGAATGCACATGGTGTGGGGTAGAATGTTTCCTAGAACAGTTACCTTACAAACATTCCTTTTAGGAATAGTAATCATCTTTTGTTGAAAAGTAATTTCGGTTCTTTGAACCTCTACTTTTCACCAAGGGTTAGAATCCTATTCATAATAGGGCTCTTGGTAGGACTGTGCTAGTCCCCAAGGAAATAACATATCTCCATTGTTGGAGTCTTCAGATGAAGCAACTTCTTCTATGAGCTGCAAGAGGATACTTTCGTTCTGGTCTTCAATATTCAGGAGAGCTTGCTGCAGCTTCTTCTTGAGCTCAGCCTTGGACTGCTTGGACGGAGGGGACTGCCCTGGTGCTTTCCCTTTTCCAGTTGACTGAGATTTGGATTTTGGAACCCATCCTTTAACAAGTATTTCTTTGGATAAATACCGAATTCTGTCTATTTCAGAAATGGTAAAATTCCAGGAAGTAATATAACAAATTCTTTTTTTAATAAAAAATTTACACATCTTGATATGTATAGGCAATGTAGAAATTTCTTGCTGAATTTGAAACTCTTCAAATTTCTGCCGGAAATGCTGAGGGAGGATTTCCAGTTTTCCTCCAAATGTTTTCCACCAATCGTAGAACCATCTAGGGATGATGGCCTTGGGTCAGTTCTGGACTGTATTTTTAAAACCAAGTATGACCAGGTCTAAGATACATAAAATTGTACCAGGCCTCTTGGTAGGTGAACCAATTGTAGGTCTGAGGACGATGAGCCATACTCAAAGGTACGGGAGTGAGCAAATGGTCCGTTTGCCATTCAAAAGAAGAGAGTATCTTTTTGATGATACACCTGGAGTACTGAATGAATTTAGGGTCTTTATCCCCATAGGTGTGCTCAATTTCAATTGAGTCAGTGTCAACTAAGATAGCCTCAAAATACACACGAGTTTTGAAGGGGTCATGACTATCTACATAGTCATTGTTGTTGTAGCAGGGTTTTACAAGATCTAAGATCCTACCGGTTTCATACTCTTTGTCTAAGGCAAGGAGGGGGATTACCTTAGAGGTAATGTACTCGAAAGACTCTTCGACTGGAGCCTGAGAAGTTTTGGTGGAGACTTCTGGGTCTAGCGCTTGGGCAAAGGATTCTGGGACTTTCATCTCATAACTCTTTTTATTCTGGGTAATAAAACAAGTTTGAGAGGAGGATCCGAGTTCCGGTTTTGGGCTGGTCTCAAGTTTTGGGCCAGGTATTTTAGGCAGGTTTCAAAGGATAGTAAATTTGTTTATGCTAGGGCTTGGACCTGGAGGAGATAGTGGAGGAAAGGAAGGCCTTAGCTGAGCTAGGCCTGTTGGAGTGAAAGGTCGGGCTGTTGGCGCCTGCCTTTTGGTTCTGATATTCTTGAATGGCGAGTTAGGCCTTGAAGGCTTCATGACCCTGTAGAAATTCTCGGGTTAGGAAATCAGCTAGGGAGTTGTTTTCTCCTTTAATGAATTCAATTTGAAAATCGAGGCTAGACAGTAGAGCTTGCCATCTAGCAAAAATCTGTTTTGAAACCAATTTTTTTACATCCTTTTGTAAAATTTCTTTGGCATATTTACAATCAACTCTTAGTAAAAATTCTTTATTAACAAGGTCATCTTGAAACTTTGTGATACATAGCACTATAGAAAGTACTTCTTTTTTTACAGTACTGTAATTTTTATGGGCGGAGTTCCAGACTCCAGAGGTAAACCTTACAAGTTACTCACAACTATCAAGGTCGATACGCTGTTTAAGGATACCTCCATAACCTATTTCAGAAGCATCGGCTTCAACAATCATAAAAGCTTCGGAATTTGAAATCCCTAAACAAGAAAGATTCTGAACTAATTTCTTGATCTTCTTAACACTATCGGTTTGTTCTTCAATCCAGGGCGAAGGATTTTTTCTAAGTCTTTGGTACAAGGGTTCACAGACCTGCCTAATATCAGGGATAAAATCTGCAACATAATTTAGGCTTCCTAAGAACCTTTGAAGCTGGGATTTATCCTTAATTTCATCAGGGAACTTAGTGGAGAACTCTATGGCTTTACAAATAGGTCTATGAGTACCTTGGTACAAGTCATGACCTAGAAATCTTATAGAGGTTTGAAAGACCTTAATTTTCTTAGCACTAACCACCAAACCATTGCTTTTAACAACTTTAAAGAAAGTTTTCAAATGTTTGAAATGAGAATCAATGTCCTCAGAGAAAATCAACACATCATCAATGTAAATAATTGACATGTAAGTATAAGGATTAAAAATGCTATTCATGATATTTTGAAATTCAGAAGGCGCATTTTTTAATCCAAAAGCCATTACATTCCACTCATAGTGGCCAAAAGGGACATTGAAAGCAGTTTTATATTTATCTTTCTCAGCAATTTGAATTTGCCAGAAGCCAGATTTCATGTCGAACTTACTAGAAGATTTTCTTTATAAGTTCGCTTAAGAAGATCCCGCCTGTTGGGGATAGGATGCCGAATCCATTTCAGGACAGAGTTTAAAGGTTTGTAATTAATTACTAACCTAAGGGCACCCCTTTCCTTTTCTGCTCTATTATTGACATAAAACGCAAAACAACTCCAACGAGAGTTGGAAGGACGAATGATACCATTTTTTAATAAATGATCGATTTCTTTTTTACAGACTTCTAAGATTTCTTGATTCATCTGAATCGGTCTAGCTTTGGTAGGAATAGACCGTTCATCAAAACCATTGATGTAGGGAAGTTCAACAGAATGCTTTTTTGTTTTCCAAAAAGCAGTGGGCAAATCAGAGCAAATTTTAGCTTAAAAACGTTTTTGAAGAGAATCGATCTTAGAGACTATTCCCGGGGTTTTTAAAATTTGCTGAATTTGTTTAAATTTAATTTCTTCTTTGAGAAATGAAATATGAGAAGACAGGCTATTTATTTTAAAAATAGTTTTGTCTTTAAGAAAAGCGCTTTCTTCGGGAGAAAGAGATTTAACAAAAGGAAACAAAACTGTTTGGCCAAGGACAGTAGCATGAATACCGTCAAAGTCATTAGTGTATGATTTTAACTGATTAATAAAAGGAGTTCCCAGAATGATTTCTTCATTCATATTTCCAGTAATAACAAAATCATTTGTGAAACAAATATTATTGTTACAAATGTGAGCTTTACTAAGTTTATAATTAATGCGGATACGATCACCTATGGCAGAATATAAACGAGTAGTACTTTTCTCTAAGTACTTGAGGGGAATGAGACCTTTAACTATGCAGTTACGGTCTGCACCACTGTCAAGCAGTGCAATTTTGTTAAGGACTAAGTCTCAGCTTATCACCAGTTTTATGGGGATATGCTGACTTAGGGATTTAATGGTCATGACAGCAGGTTGAGGTTCCGGAAGCGAATCAGATGCTTCAAGTTCTTCACCCCGAAAGTTATGTTCACCGATATGATTAGGATTAGGAAAAGAAACTGTTTTTCTTCTGTCATCTTGGGCAGATACGTCACGAAGAACTTGTTTAGTAAGAGCATTCAGCTCTACTTTTCCAAGTCGAGACTTTATTTCCTTAACTTCATTCTTAAGGGAGTTAACTTCTTCACGAAGTTCAGCTATAGAGGGTTTAGTAGGTTTATCAAACCTAGAAAAAACCTACTTCATGCTAAAAGGCTCTATGACCCTAGAGGTAGAGGGTCTCTTACCTTCTGAGCTAAGGATAATCTTCTTTAACTCTACAAGGTATCTAGTACAAGACTCATCATCCTTGATGTGGTCAATGATATCAAAGCGAACTTCTTGAGAATCCTCAGAAATAACTCCAATGGTATCCCTTATGCAATCGCAAAAGACACCATCACAAGAACAATCTTCACCAGATTGACTTTCATCAGATTCATATGCGACGTTAATATTTTCTTCATCGCTATATTCTTCTGAGGAAGAATAACCTGAGGGAGATTCACTATCTTAGAGGATAGAGAAGAGCTTCTCCTTAGTGTCATCGGCTAGGCCTAGGAGATTAATCTTTTCTTCTTCTTAGAAGACTTACATTGGTTGGCTCTATGATCAGTCTTACCACAATTCCAACAAACATCTTCCTTATTAGAAGGCCTTCATTTTTTGAACCTCCTTTTGGGTTTGTCAGACTTATCCTTAGAAGTACTAGGTCTATTTTTTCTAAACTTATGGAGAGACTTCTTGGATCTTTTCTTAGCCACCTTAGAAGGAGGGGAGTTTATTTTGCCAAAACCAAATGACTTACGGAGACATAATTAGTCTTATCAACACTACTGCCTTAGAGCTTTGCACTGACCTCAAGCTTAGGAGTCAACTCAAAAAGGATAGATTGACCTCTAGAGCTGAATTAGGTAGGGATAGATGCGAAGGCAAAATCCCTTATAACCAAATGACTTACGGAGACATAATTAGTCTTATCAACACTACTGCCTTAGAGCTTTGCACTAACCTCAAGCTTAGGAGTCAACTCAAAAAGGATAGATTGACTTCTAGAGTTGAATTAGGTAGTTTCTGCCAGAAAGACAAATTAGCAAATAAGACAGGATCTACAACATTTCTTACACTTGAATCTAGAGTTGCAACAGAGAAATAGTCGTAATGTTGAAGTATCTTTATCTTATCTACCACTTGGGGTCCCTCTATTGTCTATACATGATTGCAAAAGTCTAAAGCAAATCCAGCCCATTGCTAAGACTTCTTCTCAAAATTTCTTTTAGATTATCTGAAAATTGTTATAAAACTTGGTATTAAAAGAAATATGGAGAGAAAAAATTAAAATATAAAAAGGATTAAAAGACAAAGAGTAGAATTTTTTAATATATTTTCTATCTTGTTTCTTTCAAATTTTCCACTACTTCTCTCTCATCAAGGAATGACTATTCATAGCCTTAGAATGTGATATCAAGTGTCATTCTCTTGTCAAGTTATCTTGGCTAAGAGTGACATATGGACAATTACATAGCTAAGTCATGTACCACCCCTTGGTCACTTGGCAAGGGAGGGTACATGACACCTTATCCATAATACTCCCCCTTAATTGTTCATGTAAAAGAAAAGTTCTAAGTATCCTTAATACGTAGTTTTGGGTGCCTCATTAAAAATCTTACTAGGAAAATCCAGTGGGATAAAATTTTGGTTAAGGAAAAAAGAGTATAACACGTATTTTACTCCTCCTGTTGAAGACTACAATCTAAGTGATGGAGTCTTCGCATTCCAATCTTGTGTACCATATTCTCAAGAGTTGAGGCTGATAAAGATTTAGTGAATAAATCTGTTGGATTATCACTTGAACATATTTGTTGTACATCAGTATCGCCATTTTTCTAGAGATCATGTGTGAAAAACAATTTTGGCGAAGTATGTTTCGTTCTATCTCCTTTTATGAAGCCTCCTTTTAATTGAGCTATGCATGCAATATTATTTTCAAAAAACCATGGGTACTTTAACACCATTCTCCAGGCCACACCTTTCTTTGATGAACTGGATTATTGATCTCAACCTGTCACGACCCAAAAATGGGTGTGATGACACTCGTCTTATCCCACCAAGACAAGTCATCCTACAATCCAACTATAACGTTAAAAATGGAGAATTATAATAAAAATAAAAGTTCAATTGCGGATAATAAGTCAACTTAATTAAAAATCCCAAAACTTGGTTGTCACGTGCATAAGCTTCTAATGTATTACAATAAATTCGAAAGGAAACACCAGTATCAAATAATATTATCTCTAGAATAGAAAAAAATCATAAATAGTAGTGAGAAATCAGCTGGGATGGCAAATAACTACCTCATACAATTTTCATAGGATGCCTCGGACAAGAAAAATAGATGGTATCACGAAGATCCAGGCTCGTAACCTACAAAAATGTTGTAGCAAAGGTGAGTACCAAACACACGGTACCCAACAAGTGAACTACTAAACACAAAATTAAGTAATATCGAATACATGTACTCCTAACACTCCACCCAAACCTCCACAACTACAATCTGCATAAAAGCCAGCCCAACATAATAGTTCACAATTTACATATCGCATATCTCAATAATATCACACCACCAATTAAATATCAACCACACAAGGGATCAAGTGCAACCATCACAAGTTTATAAATGATAATGAGGTGTGATGAAATGCAATGCAATGTCAAGTACAATGATGCATGTCTGACCTAGCGATACACACCCGCTGTCTCTCAGTTCGGGACCCATGGGGGACTTCTAGTCCATGCATCTGTCACGGCGTGCGACACGACCCTCGAATCATAGTATTCGTCCCGGTGTGCGATATGACTCTCGAAATATTTATCCGTCGCGGCATGCGATATGTCCCTCGAAATGGTACATCCTCTTTAGTTTTTATTCTTTTTCAGTCCACATAACACTTGTCACAAAAGTTAACTCAAATAGGCATGTTTACATAATAATGAGAAAATGACTAATTGTAATACAATGCATAATTCACGACCACATGGTTCTGGTACAACATCAAGACTAACTCAACATTTCAAAAATCATGCTCAACACCTCACACAAGGAAGCACAAGGTTCTATATACTTAACAAAGGTTAAGAAATTTACTTGCGTTAGTCAAAGATAATCAATCAAGCAATTGAGCCTTCCCCTTCCGAATGAAATTTGTAGCACCACAAACTACTCAAATAAATTATCACAATAAGAATTTGAAACTAACAACACCCATATAACTATACGTCTAGCTTAGACTAAACACTAACCAATTTCATAGTAAATTCTCAAAATTTCAAGCGTAGGATTAGATTCAATTCCTTCAATATTATTACAAAATAAATGCGTGTATATATATACACACATCCAAAGATGCGTAAACCTAAACAAGGAGCCAACATCACTGGTTGTGGAAAAACATATAAAGAAAAGGATAGCTCATACAAACTCAATTGAGACATGTAATTGTTGCTCCTAATTAGTCCACTAAAGGAAAAAATTACTAAACATGCAAAGCTTGTGAGGAATAATTTCCTATGCATCAATTTTTCCTGAAAAGCAATTACCACAATCTCATGAATTTAGCTACTACACCCATACGTCATATGCCTTATTACCTCATTCCTTAGCTTACTTTATTCATAACCTTAATCCCTATTCTTAACTATACTAAGATATCGACCACTAACAAGTAAAAGTCTAGCCACCGGTGAGGCCTAGGATGTAATATTAATATGAATCTTTTAATAAGTTTCTTGGTTTATTGCTATCCTCAAACGTGTCCAGCAAATTCCACAAAGTTCCTAGACCCAGAAATACATTATGGCAAGACAATATTCATTGGTATTATCTAGTGCAGGAAACAAATTGAAAGAATCAAATTGCAGTTACAATCATACCTTAAGAAGCCGTTTTCTCCTTTTGCAGTTCGTCTAGGTTGCTTTATCTTTTCTAATTTTCTTCTGAAATTGTTAAACCCGACTAACCTAATTTAATACATGGGTCAAGTGTAATAGACTCTTAAAAAAATTAACAATTAGTCCACCACTTATAGTAATTATTTTAATTGACCCATAAACTAAATTGTCATAACTATCGAATAGTCCAAAATACCCATTTAAAATTTTACGAGGTAAATCTTTTAGGAAATCAAGAAAACTAATTCTCAAAATGACCTGATGAGTCATTACATAAGCATACACATTCCCTACTTACTTCATGAATTGTTATTATCTCAGCATGATTTGAAGAAGTGGCAACGATGGACTGCAGCGTAAACCGCCATGATATAGCAGTTCCTCCATATGTGAATAGATACCCTATTTGAGATCGAGCTTTATATGGGTCTGATAAATAACCTGCATCTGCATAACTAATAAGATTTGTGCAACCTTTGTTAGTATAAAACAAACCCATATCAGTAGTTCCCTTTAGGTATAGGAAAATACGCTTGACACCGTTCCAATGTCTTCGTGGTGAGGAAGAACTATATCTTGCTAGCAAATTTACAGAAAATGTTATATCCAGTCTAGTTGCACTTGCAAGTTACATAAGTGCACCAATGACACTTAGATATGGTACTTCAGGACCAGATGTTCTTTATCCTCTTTTAGAGGTCGGAATGGGTGGTCTTTATTTACTTCAAGTGATTGAACAACCATTGGAGTACTTAATGGATGTGCTTTATCCATATAAAATCGTTTTAAAATTTTCTTAACATAGACAGATTGATAGATGAAGACCCCATTGGCTAAATGTTCAATTTGCAGACCAAGACAAAACCTCGTCTTAGCAAGGTCTTTCATGTGAAATTCTTTCTTTAGATATTCAATTGCCTTTTGGACCTCTTCAAGGGTTCCAATAAGATATCAACATAAACGATGAGTATAACATATCCTGATTTTATCTTCTTAATAAAGACACAAAGATAAATGACATCATTTATATAACCTTTATTAATTAAGTACTCATTAAGACGATTATACCACATACATCCTGATTGTTTCAAACCATACAATGATCTTTGCAATCTAACTGAGAACAACTCCTGAGATTTAGAATTATATCCATTAGGCAATTTGAATCCTTCTGGATTCTCATATAAATTTCATTATCAAGTGAACCATAGAGGTAAGTTATAACCACATCCATTAGATGTATTTCAAGATTTTCATGTACAGCTAAACTGATGAGATATCAAAAAGTTATTGCATCCATAACAAGTGAATATATTTCCTTATAGTTGACACCAGACTTTTGAGAGAATCCTTATAACAAGGCGTGCCTTGTATTTTACAATTTCATTTCACTTTCGCACAAAATCCATTTATAGCCTATTTATTTTACACCATCAGGGATTTGGACTATAGGCCAAATACCTCGCGCTTAGCAAGTGAATTCAAGTCTGGTTGAATTGCCTCTTTCCATTTTGGATAATCACATATTTGTCAACATTTTTTGAGAGATTTAGGCTCAAGATCCTCACTGTCTTGTATGCACTCAAGTGCAACATTATATGCAAAAACATTATCCGCTGTAACTTTCGATCTATCTAAATTTATCCCATAATCAGTAGAACTTATTGAAAGTTCTTCATTCACTTGAGTCTCGTTCACTGATTTCTTCAAGAATATTAGGATTAATTGGATCTTAGACTTCTTTAGTAGATTCTTTTATAATGTCATTTTTAACATTTTTTATGCTTCTTTTTCTAGGACGTTTATCCTTTGAACCCAATGGTCTTCATGCTTCAGACGTGTTTGTGATTCAGAAACTATGACACTAACAGATGGTCCTTTTGGGAAGTCAATCTGGATAGGCATATTCACTACAGTGATATGTGATTTAGTTATTCGTTGCAGATTAGTAAATGCATCTGGCATTTGATTCGCTATTTTCTGTAAGTGGATGATCTTATGGACCTCCTACTTACATATACGAGTACGTGGATCAAAAAAGATAGTGATGAAATATTCAATGTAATGTCCCTTTTGGGGTCTTTTTCTCCCCCTAATTGTGGGAAAGTTGTTTCATCAAACTGACAATCTGCAAATCTAGTAGTGAACAAGTCTCAGGTCAACGATTCAAGGTAGCGAATGATGGAATTGGAATCAAACCCAACATATATTCCCAACCTTCATTGAGGGCCCATCTTAGTATATTGCAGTGGTGCTACAGGCACATATATTGCATAGCCAAAGATTCGCAGATGAGCGATATTAGACTCATGACCAAGTACTAATTATGACGAAGAGTATTTATTGTAGTTAGTCGGTCTGAGACAAATAAGTGCTACTGCATGTAAGATAGCGTGGCCCCAAACAATAGTGAGCAACTTCATCTTCATAAATAATGGTCTTGCTATCAATTTTGTAGGAGCTTAATAAATGACTCTGCAAGACCATTTTCAGTATGAGCATAAGCAATCAGATGCTCAATTCTCATCTCAATTGATAAACAACAATTATCAAAAGGTTGGATGTAAATTCTCCAGCATTATAGAGACGAATAGTCTTAATAGGATAATCTGAGAATTACGCTCTTAACCTTATTATTTGCGAGATAATAAGAGGCACACATGAGACCATCTTAAATATCTGATCGATCCACTAGGTGGATGGATAGGTCCACAAATATTCTCATGTATACATTTTAGAAAATCAGGGGATTCGATGCCAACCTTTAGGGGTGATGGTTTGACAATTAACTTGCTTTGATAGCAAGCAACACATGAAGATTCATTATTAGTAAGAATCTTTAGGTTCTTTAAAGGATCCCCCGTTGAATTTTCAAGAATTCGTCTCATCATTATTGATCCAGGATGACCTATTTAGTCATGCAATAGCACAAAAGTATTTAAATCAGTAAACTTCTGGTTTACGATGAATGTGCTTCAATTGTACTAATTTTTGCATAATATGGGTAAGAAGATAAGGTTGGTAATTTTTCCAACACATGTTTTTAGTCTAATACACTCTTAATTATACAAAGATATTCGGTATTCATTTCATTTAGTGTCTCGACATGATATCCATTTTGGCGAATATCTATGAAACTTAACAAGTTTCTTGGGGATTTAGACGAGAAAAATGCATCTTCTATAATGAGCTTAGTCCCTTTAGGTAGAAATATAGTAGCTCTTTCGGAGCCTTCAATCAATTTTGAATTATCAGAGATTGTAGTAACATTTGTTTTTCTTCTAAGCAAGTAAGAAAAGTATTTCTTATCTTTGAAAATGACATGAGTTGTTCCATTTTCAACTACACATTTATCCTCACGATTGATCACTGTTCCAAACAAAATATGAGGCATATCCATAGTTTTTTTCAAAAATAAGATAAAGTAAGTATTACTAATAAACAAAGTCATTACACATTTTATTTATTTAGAATAACTCGACAGATATCAACATATACCAACAAACATAAACAGAGTGAAAAAAGAGTGGAGTGGAAAGGGGTAGTACATCAACTGTAATAAACTGAAGATAGGACAGGAATAAAGATCAAACACATATACTTACACATGGTTGGAGAACATAATAGGGTGGAGTGGAAAGGCTAATGTTCAAAAATGCAGCAAGACCACAAGCATACTTCATCATGTGGATTATGCTCCACAAGAGATTAGCAACAACTGACAGATTGAAAAGATGGGGGTTGAATGTGTCAAGCACATGTGAACTATGCGGCAGAGAAAATGAGACAATGGAGCACTTAATGGCCTAATGCCAATTCAGTCATGAACTCTGGAATAGGATACTTGGATGGCTAAAAATGAATAATTTCTATTCAAATAATTGGGAACAATTCACTCAATGGTGTATACAACATGGAAAATGAAGGACTATATCAGCAAGAATGTTCAAAACTGTGATGGATGAACTTTTTTATGGGATTTGAATTGAATGCAACAAGAGAATCTTCAAAATAGAGAGACGGGAGATAGAGCATTTGGCAAAAGAGACAGTTGTCATTACCATTACTAGATCAAAAGATTATGTTAAAAATGTATTAGTTTCCATTTCTGAGTAGTGAAGTGATAGCCAATGTAATAGAGGTTGATACTGGAAAAAGTTGCAATGATTGCAACTTGGAATGTAATTCTTTACTGGTAATTGTTAATTCGAAAAATGAGTTCTTTTTTTTTTTTCAGAAAATTCGATTTAATACTTAATTAATTTAAGCACAAATCAAATTCTCGAAAATTGATAGAAAAGAGTCGCTACCTAATTTTAAGGATAATTAGGAAACCAATAAAAATTTTAAAAGACCTGACAAAAAAATCTTTTAAAAATATACCAAGTGAAGGGTTCGAGTTCAATTTCCACTCTGAGAAGAACTTAATCACTCAAAATGGCCGCTAATGTGCGGTTGACTGACGATTAGAAGATTGACTATATTTTTTAAGATTTGATTGACTTTCGAAAAAGTTGACTGGTTTGAAAAAATTGATTAATTTTGAAAGAATTGGCTGAATTTGAAAGAATTTGATCAAAACTGAAAAAAATTGACTAAGTTTAAAAAAATGACTAATTTTGAAAGAACTGGCTAAACTTGAAATGATTGGACAAAACTTAACCAAATTTGAAAAAAAAAATTGGCTAGATTTGACCGAATTTGACTGAACTTCAAAAAGTTGACTAATTTTGCAAAAATTGACCAAATTCGCCAGAAAGTTGACTAATTTGAAAAAATTGACTAAATTTGAAAAAATTTGCTAAATTTGAAAAATTTAACTAAATCTGAAAGACTTGACTAAATTTGAAAGACTTGACCAAATTTGAAAGAATTTGACAAAACTTAAAAGAAATTGACTAGACTTGAGAAAATGACTATTTTTTTTGCAAAATTGGCTAAGTTTAAAATTAACTAACACCCCAAAAATAAATTGTACGGATAATTTCAACACTTAAGAAAATTATTAATAATGAAAATTAACATAAATGGAGGCAATGTTGGGAAAACAATTAGATTTTATAAATGAACTAATGTTAGTAGTAAAACAAAATATCAAATATCACAACAAATAATAGATAGTAGACAAGAAATAAATAGAATTGGGCTTTGGCAGGCCCAATTCTTCTTCAACCTGTCTTAATTCTTAAAAAACATTGGGCCTGCCTGGCCCTTTAAGAGAATTCTGCCAGCTGCTGCTGCAGATTGGGCCTCTTGGCCTCTTTTAGTGTTGTATATCAGTGTATATACAATATTTCAGCAAACTATCTTCCTGAAAATTTGGCCCAGAAGGCCTCTTAGGCCGCCCCTGCTGCTGCTCCTGCTAAATGGGCCTGTGGCCCATATCCTCACTATACACTTAGTGTATATCTGCTGTATATTAGTGTATATCAAGGTATATATGCTATTTTATACCTCCGAAACCCGTATTCCAGCTTCTTTTCCAAATGAAAGGGCTGAGTCGATGAGAAAATGGCTCTACATGCGGGACGGAGTTCAAAAATAGACTCGGACGAGATTTACATGCACCAAAAGAGCTGAAGTATAAGAAGCAAATCATACAAGCTTAACAAGTCTCGCAAAAAATAGTGCCAAGGTACTGTATCAAAGTCTTGAAACAAAGTAGAAGTATGAATTCAAACAAGTATAATGGAAGCATGGGTTGATTTACTAAGAAAAAATGTATGACTAATTTACATAAAGGTGCATTGAAAAGGTGACGGCGGAGTTTGAGCCTCTTTGGCTCATGCCGAAATGCAAAGGAGAGGACTTGTATGCAATTTCAACAAAAGAAAGAAAAG